>JAOTQH010228372.1:0-23998 GCA_025631255.1 Cornus kousa
ATATATATATATATATATAGTAAGAGATAAATGATATTTTTGAAATGAAGTTAATTTATAAATATAAAATATAAAGATTAAAGAAACAATTTAGGAGAAAAAAATATTTCTACTACCCTCCTGCTCCAAGTGGCTCCTCCCTGCTCATGATGTACCATCGTCCATGAAACTTTAATAACAAAACTAATTTGATGAAGAAGTTTTGTTAAAAGAGAACCTTATAATTATAGCGTACGATGTCGGAATAATATGCGAACTCTCCCTCTTCATTTTCTCTTCTAGAGTCTAGGCTGTAAATCATCGTCTTCTTCACTGCAAAATGCGAACCACCACAGCCACCAGCGTCAAAATTGCACCACCGCATCTTCGTTGTTGCAGGACGTTCTACTTTCTATTCAATCGCAACTCCATCATAGCCCCTGGGATGACCTGGGTTCTCGCTTTCAGTTCGTAATTTAGTTCCTCGTTCTCGCTTTTCGTTCGCAGTCACAGCTTCTTGGTTCGCAATCACAGCTTCATTGGTGGCTCCATCACCCTTGGATGCCTCAACCACCAGAATCGAGAACTACGCCATCATTGCAGGTCTTCGGGACCTCAATTTCGCAATTACAGCCACGACCATCACTAGGCACGGACCTAGCTCAGGCCCTGTGGGGGCCGATGACTCCATTGGAATTTTTTTTTATTTTCATTATAAGCCTATACTTTTTAGTAATATTCTAAGATTGCCGCCCACACTAAATTATTAATAATAGGAGTACTTTTTTTTTTGGTAAATACACTATTAATAATACTTCAATATATATACTCGCCCCACTAAACTTTTAGATCATTAAAGAAAGAGAATCAACTCTCTTTCGCTCTTACCATGTATACCTTGACTCAACCTTTTTTTGTCATTTTAGTTTTGTATGTATATTTTTTAATAATTATATACAAATTTCTACAAAATTGTAAAAAATAT
Source organism: Cornus kousa (assembly GCA_025631255.1). Lineage (NCBI taxonomy): Eukaryota > Viridiplantae > Streptophyta > Magnoliopsida > Cornales > Cornaceae > Cornus > Cornus kousa. The sequence continues at coordinate 965 of JAOTQH010228372.1, forward strand.
CTGGTCTTAAAATCCAATACAAAAACGATCGAAAAGGGAGGAAGAGGCATGTTTAAGTAACTTAGTGACTAGGTTCGTCTAATAGCTTGAATTCTTATTTGTATATATATTTTAAAAAATTGTAGTTTTTAAGCTTAAATGGTAGAGTTGAGAGCATGTCGTTTTAGCAATGATTTTATGCATGTGAAGCTAGTTTGGTATCTTATAAAAGCTTGTCTTTTTTTTTAGTTGGTATTCACATACATATACTTCCACTGAGGCTCGAATTTCTGACCTCTCTTTGAGAAGTAGGGGCTTGGTACCGTTAGGCCACTGGCCTGTTGATGATGTAAATGTGCTTATATTCAAAGTATGCAAAGTGTGCAAAGTGAAGTAAAAAAAATATAAGAAAGTCAACCAAATCAATGATGTGGACCACTATATGCAATACATGATGTCAAAATTTTATTATTTGTGGGGTATAAATTTGATATCTTTATACATTTTGTATTTGACTGAAATGAGTTGGTAAACTTCAAAAATTTGAGGACTATGGCATAATGATATGTATGTATGCGATGTTGGTCACTTTTCGTCGAGTAACTGGGGCTCTTGCGGATTCATGTCAAAAGGTGGAAGGTTTAGGATGAAGTTTAAGAGTAGTTTAGATTCGTAGCCTAATTGACTTAAGTGATCAAGTCCTTTGGGGTGTCTCTACACCTAGAGCTGGCCTAAGACCATCTAGTTTGGGAGTCATTGACCTAAAGCTTGCTACAGCGGTCTTCTAGAGAGCTTAATGAATCTATAGATTGCATAATGCTCTTATAATGAAAGAAAATAATGAAAAAAAAAGGCAAAAAATGCATTCAAGTGTGAAAAATATTCTATGTGCCGTAAAAACTTTGTGGGTGTTGGTTCACTACTAAGGATGCTAGAGTTGATTATTATCTGATTTGTTGATTAAAACTTTGTGTGGGGATCATTATTATAGCACTTGAAGTATGAAAGTTTGAAGTTATTTCCGGAAGGTCACATTCTGTATATTTGTTGTAGTTATTTCTTCAATGATTATTGGGATATCTTACTATGCTAAACAGGTGACAGATGAGCCAAGTGCAAAATTGGTGCCCAAATTTTGGGATGTTTGTGGGTATAATCTCAAACGAAACTAGAACTTGTCCAATAGGGGTAACTTGGGGGTTTAAAGGCTTGTTGCAAACGCTAAATGCAACCGTGATTCCAAGAAAGAGGATATAGTTAATTATTTTATTTTTATTTTTTAGTTTTTGTTTTGTATTGCTAAGGGACTAGCAATATATAAGTTTGGGGTGTGATAAACGCTGAATGTTGCATATTCGAGCCCTTAAATTTACATATAATGGTTCTTTAGTAATGCTTATACCTTAGTATTTATACCATTTTCTTAACTTTGGGTATTTTCAGGTGTTTACCTTCAAAAATCGGTCAATTTTACCTATTGTGGGGCTTTGGTGATGTTTCCAAGGATTAAAGGAGGTATCGGCTTGATCGGGATCGAGTTAGAGCTTAAATGGACTAAAATCAACTTTTCTCAGCATAACAGTTTGAACTTCTAACAAAACAGAATGCATTAAAATTTCAGCCTTGGAAGTTCAAACTTCCAAAGGCTAAGTTCGAACTTATAGGGCCTAAGTTCAGACTTTCAATGCCTGTCCAGATTTCCTAATTTTTGTAGGATTGCTGATTTTTGTTCTTTTCCAATCTTAATTGGGCAAGACTTCCTCCAAAAGTTAGAGCATGAGTTTGAGGCCTATTGTTGGCCAATATAGATCATAATTAATGCCTATTGAAGGGGGAGAACACAGAAGAGAAAACTTGGTGGCTTGGAGCAATCTTCCATTGTTGAAGCTCAAAGAAGGTGATTCTGATTAGATTTGTAATCCATGGAGATGGCGTTCATCACACCATTGAAGATTTATACCTTCTCTATGAGTAGATAAATTACTTCTTAGGGAATTGATGTAATGTAATGTCTTGATTTTTTTTGAATTTTTTGGAAATTTTCTATATTTATTTTTCATACCTCGTTTTGTGTGCCACATGGGTCCTGAGGGTCATTCAGGACATTTTTACGAGCTCGGGAGTTTTGGGAAGTCATTTTTATTATTTTATGCATGTTAGATTTTACGTGATCGGTTTTAGAATTTTTTGCAGTTGGGACGACTTTTGTGCTTGGGAATTTTTTTTCGGTTTTTCCTTAATGTTTACTAATTGGCATATTAAATATATGTGTGTGTGTGTGTGCGGGCACGCGCGCGTGTGTGTATGTGTGTGTGGTTATATGTATATGGTAAGATATTTTGGGGGATTGTTTGGCATTGCAATAAGGCATAGGGGCATTTAAGTACTTTGACTGAAGTGGTTTGGACCACAATTTGACAAATGGCACAATGAGGGCCACACCTTCATTTTGAAGATTAACAAACGCCCTCTTCTTCCCCTATTCTTGGCTAGCCTTCTCTCTCTAACTTTCTCTTTCTCTCCACACACACATATTACCTCCATGTTTCAAAACCATATTTGAGAGGTATAGAGTGATATTTTGCAAAGACCATAGAAGAGAGATTGGTTCCTTGCATCAAGGGATTTCATTTGACATCGGTCTTGGTAGAATTTGGAGGAATTTTGAATTTGACCTAGCTTAAGGGCTTGTTTGGTTATCTACATTGAGGTAGGGATTTTTAATGCATTAAACATTGTCTTTCATTGAGTATTTCAACTTGATTCCTCCTTAATTTCATTTCTTGAATGCAAATTGCGAACAAAATGATGGTAGTTTAATGATGTGATCAAAAAATATGCTTTTGTGTGATGAAAAATGTGACTTTCTATGTCTATGAAGTACATGCCTTTGTTTACATGTGAAAATGCCTAGTTTACAAAATGTTAGCATGATTGTGATGAAGGAATTTTAGTGATGAGCATGCTTATGTTTGATTTCTGGCAAATATCATGCATATGCTATTATTGTTATAGAAATAAGATTGAAATCAATCAAATGCTTTGATTTATATACATGATGTGATATAGTGGGAATGTTGAATAGGAATGTCAAAGGAGTCAAGGTTGCAGGGGTTGGTGAAAATGGATTTTCATAAAAGAAGTGAATTTCACGAGTCCAGTGCTAACTTGAGCTAGAGGGAGTGCATGTCGATTATTGGACGTATAACATTAATTACAAGGCCCGAAATGATCGTTAGATTTGAGGCCAGGGATAGCTAATCAATCTCGCCTCGATAAAATTGGTTAATAGATTTCGATGTAAGTTAGGTCGGTTTGGGACAAAGGTTGGGATGGTTATGCATAGTATTGCATTTTCATGCACTCTTATTAGAAATTGTATAAATGATGTTGTTTGAATTGAATTGTGATTTGAATTTCATAAAAATCCCTAATGTATGCTCCCGAATTCTCTTAATCCCTTTCATTGGTTGTTTAACTTAAGGGAGTCTAAAGTTGATGCTTTAGGCATCTTCTACTGAGCTCCATGTTCACCACTCCCTCTAATATTTTTCAGAACATGGTAAGAACGTTGTGGATGATGCATTATTTTAAAGGTAAAAGAAGAACCCATCTTTTGTAGTTTTTGTTGCCAATGCTTAGCTATGACGACATGGAGAATTTAACGAGTTCTGCAAGACTCACAGGATTGTGAGACACCATACAGTGAGGAAGACTCCGCAGCAGAATGGTGTTACAAAACGGATGAACAAAATGCTATTGGAGAGGGCACAGTGTATGTTGTCTAATGCAAGGTTAGACAAAACGTTTTAGGCTGAAGTTGTTTCTACAGCTAGTTACTTGGTGAACTGGTCTTCATCGACTACTATCGACTGTAAGACTCCAAAGGAGGTATGGTTTGGTTTTCTTGCTAGTTACAGTAATTTGAGAATATTTGGGTGTCCAGTGTCTGCTCATGTGAAGGAGGGGAAGCTTGATTCGAGGACTAAGAAATGCATATTTCTTGGTTATCAACCTAGGGTCAAGGGATACAGATTATGGTGCCCACAGACTTCGGGAAAGAAGATACTTGTTAGTAAGGATATGACCTTTTATAAGTCTGCGATGCTTACTCCGCAGAAGGAGGTCGTTGATTCAGGGAAAGCTCAGGGTGTCAGTGATCAGGTGGAGCATGCAGAGGTTCAGTTAAAGGATAGTCATGTTTGGTCGACTCACATACATGTGCAATTTTGGGCCAAGGGAGACGCACATTTGCAACAGTATAGTGTGGCTAGAGAAAGGCCTAGGAGGGATATTAGGCCGCCTGAGAAGTATGGGTTTTCACATGCTGATTCAGTTACTTATGCAGTTAGTTTAGCAAGGGATATTGATGAGCCGTGTTCTTATCACGAGGCCATCACAGGTGGAGAATTAGTAGAGTGGTCTGTTGCCATGAGTGAGAAGATTAAGTCTCCTCATAAGAACCAGACTTGGGAGCTAGTTAAAAGGCCTAAGGGCTAGAATATTGTGGGCTGTAAATGGGTCTTCAAGAAGAAAGAAGGAATTCCAGGAAGATGCAAGGTGCAAGGCACGCTTGGTGGTAAAGGGCTATACATAGAGGGAAGGGGTGGACTTCAATAAAATGTTTTCTCTTGTGGTGAAATATAGCTCAATCCGGGTGTTACTTGCTATGGTTGCTCTGTATGACTTGGAGCTTGAGTAGCTTGATGTCAAGACTGCTTTCTTGCATGTTGAGTTGGAAGAGCAGATTTATATGCATCAACTTGAGGGGTTTGAGATTCTGGGAAAGGAAGATCATGTTTGCCTACTAAAGAAGTCCTTATATGGGTTGAAGCAATTTCTTAGACAGTGGTACAAGCGATTTGACACCTTTATGGTTGGCAATGGCTACTGTAGGAGTAAGTTTGACAGTTGTGTGTATCACAGGAAGCTCTCAGATGGTTCGTATTTGTACTTGTTGCTGTATGTTGATGACATGTTGATAGCTTGCAAGAACACGTCTAAAATCAACATGTTGAAGGCTCAACTTAGTGGTGAATTTGAGATGAAGGATCTTGGTGCTGCAAAGAGGATATTGGGAATGGAAATTCACAGGGACAGAGGAGCGGGCAGATTGTATTTGTCACAGAAGAAATACATTGAGAAGGTGCTGGAACGCTTCGGTATGCAGGCATCAAAACCTGTGAATACTCCATTGGCTGCCCATTTTAGACTTTCAGCATTATTGTCACCACAGATCGAGGAGGTGGAGCACATATCTCGTGTTCCTTATGCTAGTGCAGTTGGTAGTCTTATGTATGCAATGATGTGCACTAGGCCAAACATTTCACATGCTGTTAGTGTAGTGAGCAGATACATGGATAGACCTGGGAAGGTCCCTTGGCAGGCTGTGAAGTGGATATTACGATACTTGCGAGGCACTGCAGATGTTGGGTTAGTCTATGACAGAGGCAGCGACACATATGGGAGTGTTGCTAGATATGTTGATTCGGATTATGCTGGAGATCTTGAAAGGAGAAGGTCCTTGACAGGGTATGTTTTCACTCTTTGTGGGAGTGTGATTGGCTGGAAGGCGACTTTGCAGCCCGTAGTTGTATTGTCTACTACTGAGGCTGAGTACATGGTAGCTACAGAGGCGGTGAAGGAAGCTATATGGTTGAGAGACTTGGTTGGTGATTTGGGCTTGCAGCAGGATGATTTGACTGTGTTTTGCGACAGCCAGAGTGCCATACATTTGATTAAAAATCAGATACTCCATGAGAGGACCAAACACATTGATGTCAGGTTTCACTTCCTCAGAGTTGTGGTTGCACAGGGTGCTATTGCAGTGAGGAAGATTGGGACAGCAAAGAATCCGGTAGATATGATGACTAAGGTCATTCTTATACCCAAGTTCAGACAATGTCTGGACTTGATTGGTATATGCAGTTGCTGAGGCCCTTAGGGACATGTGGAGGCGGCAAAAGGAGTAGCTGGATGAAATTTGAGCCAAGGTGGAGATTGTTGGAAATTGTGTCTCAAATTCCTATTCTAATTAGGATTCTATTTTAGAGTTGTATTCTATTAGGTAATTTCTTATTTGGAAAGTATTGGCCTCTAAAGAATTGTAATATATATCCAACAAGATTTTAGGTTTGGAAATCTATAAATAGATACATAGGCTTTGGGTTGAGACTTATGAGATTGGGAAAGATGTAGTCTCATGAGGGAGTTGATGGGTAGAGGTAGTATGCTGGTAAGGTAGGAAAAACACCAATAACATTGGTAGCGAGGAAATAGACTCGTGGAGTGGTGGTGTTGGCACTCATTCTTGTAATATCCCTACGAATCATAGTGGAATCTCTTCTCATCCATGGAGGTAGGCCGGTTTTGGCTGAACCATGTATATCTTGTGTTTGCTTTGTTGGCTTTCTTTGGATCATTGTGTTTCGCACGCTTCTGCTGTCCCGTTACTACTATCACACTCATGAATCCCGGATACCTATTAGTACTTTCAAACTCAACTAAGAAATTAATAACGAGTAATCCATATCAGAGGAATACCAACCACAAATTACATCTAATATAAAATCTCTCATATGAATCAACCAAAAGGTACATATAGTAGACAAATACCAACAAGTGAACTCGTCGGCCAGACTAACCTAGAAATCAAGTAACATTCTATTGATTTATCAATGTATCTTAAATTCTAAAGTCCGAAGTATTCATTCTATGAATTCCGATATATAATTAACCCATACGAATGAGTAACATTATAGGAAGTAAAGGGGTATAAGAGATATTATAAATTCACCCGATATTTTCTAGGTTTTATTGCTTTAAAACTACAGCAGTTCTTCTTGTTGTTTTCCTTTTGTTTCTGGCAAGCATTTATGTTGAATCATCAGCAATAACAATAGGTGTCAAATGACTCAAACCCTTCCCCACCCCACAAAAAATATATATATATATATATATATATATCTTGTATGTAATTCAGAAACCTAGCTGTTGATGCTGTTTAAGGAAGAGTATTGTGTGTGTAAGAGAGAGAGAGAGAGCACCTGGTGAGGATTTCGCTCTATTATAGACTGTTCCTTGAATTTCAGCTTACATGAATATTCACCGTTTCCCTCTATACGCATTGTACCATAGTGATCACAATACAGTTTTCCCAATATTAGATTGTATATGGACGTCGTCACCTGACAAAAGGAAGTCATCCTTTAGGTGGAACCTAACAAATTATGAATTTCAGACATCTGGGTCACATACCTTACTCCATTGAAAGACTTCTCCATCATCAAATTCCAAAGTCAATGTACCGACAGGGTCAAGCTGGATTGAGCGACCCCAAAATTTGCTTTTAAGATTGCTATCTCCCCAAAATTTCCATCCTGTACCATCGCAGTGACATGCTACAATCATAGGATGATGACTGACCTATTCATTATAAAAACCATAATTATTTTTGTTCGCAGTAGAAAAAGAATTTAGCAGAGAATATCACCACCGATAAGTCAAACACACCCAAAATCATATTAATATGAAGGACACAATAACAAACAATGACCATGAAATATCTGTAGATACAAGAAATGATCAACTTGATAACACAATCTAGAAGCACAAATGGAAGGTGAAATGAATGGAAGCAACCTGAATGAGATATTGCAAAAATTGTGTGCCTGACAATTAAAGTCGAGGTTCTTTTAAATATCTTCCTCTTTGTAAATTATCTGCAGATAGCCCCTTGGCCCTCGCCTTCTCTAATTTCTTATTCGCATTCCCAAATTTAACAACCATTGATGATTGCCCCTAAACAGTGACTGAATTCAAATTATTATAATTATTATTATTTAAAAAAAAAAAAAAAAAATCAACTTACTCTCTACAGAGCTACTTTAACCACACTCTTGCTCCATCATCATTTTTATTCTTAAGCTTCAAGGAATAAAATTTTTAAAAGAGTTCAACCGTTTGGATGTAAAAAATAATATATATTTTCTAAGAGATCTTAAAAATTATTCTAGAAGCTAATTTCAAAAAACATCGACCAGAAAATATTGGAACATTCTGAAAAGTAATGAAATTCAGCGGAAAGAGAAGGGGGGAAGGGGAGATTGATCTAGACTTCAAGAGAAGGGGGGAAATTCCAGACTCAAACACGGAAAAATTTAGCAAAGAAATTGAGCTAGACTCAATATGATTCATTAAATAATTTACTCCAAAGGTATAAATGAAAACCCATCTGTGGCAGGAACTCAAATAACCCCGTACATATTAAGAACAAATTTGTCACAAAAATATGTAAGAACTGGTCTCTGATGTCATAACATTCAGGATCTCTCTTGAAATGTTACTTCTAACATTCAGGGTTTCACTTGAATTGTAACTTCTAACTTGATATTGAGGCAGGCGATGAATATTTACAATAGAAAGGAATATGTACAAACTTCTCCATAAAAAATGAACCCCCCACCCCCCCAAAACCTGGTGGGGGGAAACAGCCTAAAAGGGGGGATTTTCACATAAACGCTAATTTAAATTTTGACCAAATTTATTTTTCTCTGAATGAATTTAATGCTCCTTCCTCATCCTTGAATTATAGACACTAGATGGTGGTCATTTCTTAAGAATCATGAAATTTTACCATACTAAGAAACTAAGTAATATAAATTCTCCAATAATGTTTTACTCCACCTTCCTGATTTCTCACTTGATGCATCAAAATTTTGTTTGACCAGATAACTAGAATTTTGGAGGATACAAATAAAAAAATCAACCCTCTTCCTGTTTCTCACTGAGTAATTTGCAAATAACGATATTGGCATCTCAGGTATTTAATGTAGATCATACCTATATGAGACATTTTATTTTTTAAGAAGACACTAGTGTTGTCTTTAATTAAGTAAACTACTATTAAGTTTGCCAGTCCAGGTTGAACAGAGGGAGGTGGACCATCACCCTTCAGGCAGGACAAGTAACAGCAATAACTAGAACTACTACTGCAACTGAGACCACTATAAAGTACTGCTGAGAGAGAGAGCATATATTTAAAGGAAAGTTTGTTTAATTTTGTGATTACTGAATACTATCACAAAGCACTTCAAATGAACAGAATAAGGTAATGTGAACAGATGTACAGAAATTGCTTCTGATATAAAAATCAAACCTTCTCTGAAAAGAATCGGAGGCCTTTATCTGGATAGTCAGCCTCATAAGTCTCACCGAGCAATGGATTAAATGGTTTGCAGTTTCTTCCTTCAGTAGAAGCATATCCAGATACAGCAAATGCAGCAACATTTAGAATCCTCATAAGGCTGTTACCCTTACAAATTTAATCAAGCAGGAGATTAGAAGCTAACAAAGTGAATTGGAACTATGCAATCACACCATAATCAACTAATTTATCCAATCGAAAGAGATGTTTATGATTTGAGTAGAGTCATTCACTGTAATATAGATCTAAAAAGCCTGTTATGTTACATAAAGCATGAAACTGTATCCACTCGAACACAGAACTGCAATATTGTTTAACAACCTAGAACAAAGTTAAACTCAAGCAGCTGATATATAATATATAATATGACAATCTGACAGAAATATGAAATCCTAACTAGTACATAATTATAACATCAAAATCAACATATCTGTGTAACCAAAGGAAAAAGAGACGACAACTGTGTACTGATAGATGTTGCAAATGAATGTCCCAAAGGAGACGTAAAAATAAATTAAAAATCACCAACACCTCCACATATTCATTTTTTTTATAAGTAAACCTTCACATATCTATAACAGAAAGTACCGAACCTTTATGCAAGCCACTCAAGTTTTAATGACAAAGAAGTCATGAATAACAAGCTATCCATAAAATATCAGGGAGAGCATTAACGGACTAATAGAAATCTCTGTCCTTCTGGTAATTGAATTCCACCAACTTATAATTATTGATTCCAAATAACACACATGAAATTGTACATCATGTGGATGTTTAGGCAGACTTGCAATTAAAAGTTGTAACCGGAAAAATATGATCCCGAATGAAGGATATTGGAGTCTATACAATTCCATCTAAAGTCATATACTTCCAATTCCACCAAAAAGTCATAAATTTATTATCTCCTGAAATCCTTAAGTAACTATAGACCACTTTGATATTCAATAATTACTTTGACAAGGCATTTTGACCGTCACAATATCATTTCCATCAAATCCCAGAAGGACCAGTCCCGGTTAAAAATATTTTTCAAATGTACTGGAGAATTAACAATATGTGGATCATATAACAAAGTAGACATATTCCCATACCCTAATAGCTTAACATAATGCATGTTATACAGAAAAAGAAGCTACTTTTGAATAATTGCCTGATGTGAGATGCCAAAGGATGAAATGACAGTCAAGGCATTCTTAATGATATCTTTCATGAACTCACAAAGGCTGATGGTAAGTACTTATCAAAATTTTGACATATTAAAGGGATGTTTAATAGATATTTTGTGTTCTACAAAGCTTTCTAGCATACATCCTGGCATAGTGTTACAGCAGGAGGATCCCATCAAGTAAGAACCATCATGGAAAATGTTAAAATGTAGAGAATTGCCCTCTTATTAAATGGGATCATTGGCTAAAGCCAAGCCGAAACTTCACTCCCTAAATTGTTTTCTGTTTTTGCACTTATTTCACAATTCCTAGAGTTGTTACTATAACATGGAGAAATCACCAAAATCACTAATAATTGATTAATAAATGAATAAATCAAAAACAAAAAAAACCCAATGGTTCATTGTTCATAAGGAAAACAAAGTGGAGCGATTCAATTCCTACAGCATGTTAAACAAAATATCCACATAAAAGTGTGCTATGAACTATGAGTTGTCTTACCAAGGAAGATCGATAGACTCGATACCAAAAGTGAAGAGTTGAGAATGCTGACAGAGCTGCGTCAACAACCAGCTGAAGATTTCATCAAGCTCAATCACAATTTAAGTAAAGGTAAGTGAGAGCTTGAGCGGACTTGGGAATCTAGGTTGAAAAACTCATTATATAGTTAGACTACCCAACGTCTCTGGATCAAATGGTGTAGACTAGCATCAATCACTAGAAAAGGGGCAACAATTGATATCACAGCTGATTGACCCTTCGATTGGTGGTCATTTGAGAGAGAGATTGAGAGCTTTGATTTACAATCACTCAGGGTTCTCACAAAACACAATTAATATATTAGTGACTGAAATCATCAAGGGATGGAGCCACTTTGGAGATCATTGATTCTTTCAAACATGTGTCGATCAAATTCAAAAGTACAAGTGAAAAGGAACAAACAAACGTGAAGAGAAGAGTAGACTAGATTGGAAGAAGGATTCATTGATCGACAGCAAAGGTATTCATAGCAACTAGCATAAGTCTGGATCAGAGGTAACTGGGTGATGGATTCTAGGACGTTATTTGAGACCTAGGTTGTAAACCTTTCTTCCATAGTGGAACAATCATGCCTGGACAAAAAGTCATGCCGCTTTTCCTTTTGCATTTTTCCACATAAAAGCTGTTGTGTGTCCTCCTCAATTTATCTCTTACTTTATTTTTTTAATTGATTATTGGTTGATTCTAACAATTGATGAATAATATATGAGAAAACATTGGTTGTTATTTCTACAAGACAATTTGGGTATATAAAACAGTCTACGTTTTACATAATTATAGAACTTACAATATATGTACTTAACTCTGAATAATATCAGAGCATTGGATAATGGTCATATCCTTGTCACAAGCACCTCATTAGTTCATGCCAGATACAATTCACTTAAACTATATGAAATTTTCATCTCTGTGACTTCAGATACTAAAAAAAGAAGGGAAAAAAAAGGACTCTAGTAGTAAAGTATGATTCATATTTTTTGGATGAACTTTACAAGAAAACTTAAGAAACACAAATGTCTTTCCTTGGGATAGGCAAGCTTGGTTGGGGAGAGAAGAGGATGTAGAGGCTCTGAAGGGTACTTAAATCCATGTTATGTTACCTCAACCTACCTTAGCAAGAAATCTAGCATCTTCAACTGAAAAGACATCAGTATCAGAAGTACCAGCCCATCTGATGATCATATTTGAAGTCCAAAAAAGGACAAAGAAACCAAGCATAAACTAAGATTACAGTCTGATTGCAATACCCTAAGAGAACTGCTAATACATTGTATGGAGAATATACAAGTGTGCATGAAATTATAAACAAAGTTATGGAGACATATATAGCAAGTAATGCAACAACAATCCTAAATGCAAAAAGAAATATTTTCATGTTTTGAATAGGAACTCACCCTTTTTCCCCATGCATATGCCCGGTCAATAAGATATGAACATTCCAAATCTTCATAACATTTTTGCAGAGAAGAGAGAGGTTCATTAAAGTAGACAGGGAGACAAACTTTTGTGAGGTCCTTCCCAATATTATCTTTAATCATTGACCAGAGACTTACTCCCTTCTCTTTTTCAACAGGGTCTGGCAATTTCTTACGACGTTTAAGATGAGGGAAGTTGGTTCCAGCAGATCTAACGGAAGGGTCAATACCATCTTCAGGTTCAAAATCAAAGAGTTCTTCATCATCAGAAGAGAAAGATGATGTCCGAAAGTCAGACTCACTGCTTTTGAAGGAGCATGATGAAAGAAAATCCCGAGTATCAAAGAAAGTATTGTAATCATCATCCGTTTCTTCCTCTGCAGCATCCACTCTTTCATTGTCATCTTCAGATTCAGTTCCACTTCCATCTGGGAAAAAATAAATCAATGAAGGATTAATAATACATAAAGAAAACACAGTAGAAAAGCAGAAGGTACCGACGAAATAAACACAAACAAAAGAAAAGACGAGCACATGCCCATGATCATGCATGATTTTCAGTTTATGATCCTGATAAAGTAAATAAGAAAACTTTGGAATGACCTATGAGATCAATGGCCATATCATATAGCACTTTTGACATTATTTAGTAGTCCAATTCAAAAGTGCACTCATGCATTTTTTGTAGCACCAGAAAGAAAAAGAACAAATATCCATCCACGTATTTGGTTCACAATAAAAACATGCCAAACTCCAAAGTTGGCCAAGTTATTCCCAGCCAAAAGAAGTTCTCAGAATAAAGGATGACCAAATTTGATTCCTGACCATCAAATTTTGGATCCAACACCACCATTTCTATTTCCAGAATGAATCAATGAAAGGACAGTAGGTAGGGACGTGGCACCAATGGAGAAGAGAATAGTAGACTCTGGACCAGCTGAATTGTGAGTTTACCGCTAAACCTATAAGTTTGTCAATGAAACTATAATCTTTATAGAAACCTTACCAGAGTCTTCAGTATTGTTTGAAGGCATGAAAACCATAATGGAAACTTGGTTCCACTCCCAATTCAGATACACCCTCAAGAGTGAGATAGTATACAACATAAGCAGATTCATGGCCTCTTAAGTATTTATATATGCATGGACATGCTACATAAAACACCAGAAAGTTTTGCTAACCAATGCGTCGTACCACTATACTGTTGAAATTCAACTAGAACTGCCCCCCCAATGAATTTCAACTTGATTGATGCCTGTATAATGCAAGGGCTGTTTTACATGGACTCTAATTACTGTGTGATGTAGCATGTATGATATGGCACGTGTACATGATTATCATATATATGTTCAACATCCCTAGTCAGACATGCATGGTGCACCCACAACTGAGTCCACCTAGTTCGGATTTTCTATGTAATTATTCAGCTTCCTTATTATGTTCAATTTTACAAGCTGCCTGCCTCAAATTGAGTCAAATTGCTGTTTTGGAATACTCTATATTACATAAAAGCATTATAATTTAAAACAATTTGGAGATGTATCAACACCTCATGCATGTATCAAGACCATGTGATGTAGCCAAGGACATATTCAGAAATAGATTTATATATATATATATATATATATTATAGAGAAAAAAAATAAGCTTTGTATACTCGGATGTATATGTATAAAGATATTGAAAAAAATAAGCTTGCAATACCTCATATAACCAATATTAAAAGGACTGACTTATCTGTCACATGCATGACTAACAGCATATTGCAATCCTAGGGTTGATGATGCTCCTAGAATGCTTCATAATTTCATTCAAATGAAATCTAGAACTAACACTTAATTAATCATGCAATCGTTGCAAGTGTCTATGTACCACTAAATGATGAAAACACAATCGCAGAAAGATATGCCAAACAGCTTAGTTACATAAGTATGTAAAACATAGGAAAAATCCATCATAAAAATAAGAAATTCCGATTTCAGAATTCAATGGAAAAGAAGAAATAAGCAAAATTGGAAGAGGAAAAGCTATGAAAATGAACAAATCAAGATAATCTAACCAAGTTAGGGTAGATTTCAACAACCCAATAATAAGTCGGGCAAAGAAGACTTTTAAGCTTTTCAACTGCCAGAAATCTAAAGAGTAGCATGGTCATGGTGATAAGGACAAAAGATCCTAGCTGTGAAAACCACATCTTATTCTATATTTGATATTATAATATACCAGTGCACCCAAAAAATATTTAATATAATACAGCCAATAGCCATCTCACTTGAGTTGTCCTGTGGCTAGCATGTAAGGGCTTAACTAGAGGACACTCAATAATGTAAGAAAATAACACAGCAAAATAAACTTAACCATCCTAACATAGCAAAAATGAAGCCTATTACTAATGTTCAAATTAGAAGTGGTAATTAAAAAAACAAAAAAACTTTAATGATCTGAAGTTACACCCTGATGACCAATAAAAAAAGACCACATGAATCAGGTAAACCCTAATCAAATCAATAACAAAGCCTGGGAAGTTTGCAAAACATCTCATCAGCCTTTTGAAAATCCAGAACTAGAAGCATCAGCCTTTTCCTAATTAGTTGAACTAAAACAAACTCTAATATTCAGGAAAAAAGAACAAACTCTAATAATTAATTTGATTCTAAAGAACAAATCAGGAAGAAAAACGAATAAAACAGATTCATTTATTATGGTTCTTTTTATTCCTTCAAATTTTATAAAAAGCATAATGATTCAAAACTGACATTTAAATATAAGCATCTGGGGCTCTGGGCAAAGTTGTATTACTAGAAAATCATATAGCTCAATATAACCACTTATTGCCAGTTCTAAATTAAAGAATAGTTTGCATAACATACCGCTGAATTTGTCTAGCCTTGATCTAGAGGAAGACCCCAGCTCCTTCCATTGTCTTTGGCTCTCATCAACAACTGTGTTCTCCAAATCAACCTTTTCTGTCTACATACAAAAGAACAAAATACAGTTGTTGAATAGAACTTGAAAAGAAAATCAGACAATAATTACCTTGTACAGAAAGTCAAACCTCCCAGTGTATTTATGGACATATAAACACAATAATGATCTAGACATGGAATACACACATGAAGGTTGTAGTTACCCAATATACGTGTCCAATGTGGTTCTTGCCACGTCACCAATAATGGCCCAGTTAGCTAAAGCCTAAAGGTCAAGAGGTCAATGCGCAAGAAACGTGGCACTTGTCACGTCATCAACTCAAATAGAAGACCGAAGACTTGAAGACCTAAGTTGGGAGCAAGACTCAGTGATTTCTGAGATGCGATGAGGTACTTGGTTTGGTGGCTAAAGTCCTGGGCTTGCCGACCCTCGACCTGACTTGTAGAGAGAGGAGGACCATTTGACTCCTGTCTACCTATCCTCAACTTACCTAGCCATATATATTAATATTATTTATCTAGTTAAATAATTATTCTCATTACACTTACAATTCTACACCCTTGTCTCCTATTACTTTGTATATATTTTCTGTTTTCATTATTATATTAAACTAATATATTATTGGCCTCATAATGACATCATCTACCTTCACCTTTGGCCTATAAAAAGGGCACTTTACCAAAGCCAAATGAGGAGGAGGATCAGATTCACTACCCTCTCTTCCATGCTTTCACACTGCCATCTTATCTTTCTCTCTCTCAAGTTTGCCTGGATTTCCACCTCATCCAGTCCACTCTGGAACTCTACTGTGTTATAGGTAATGCCTAATTATTACTGTACAAAACCCACATAAACAAAGGTAAAAGGGAAAGGATTAGAGGGTAAAAACATACAACTACCTTAGCGGGGGGAAAAAAAAGGAGGACAATTAGGCATTTTTAGTTATTGAGTTCTACATTCTACAGGAATGTAATGTGATGGATTAGACTTCTTATAAGATTAGACAAGAATCAGAAATGTATCTTCAAGTCTACATTTAACCAAGATTAGTGCACTTGCTACTCCAGTAGCAAAAACTGTAAGAAAGAAAAAATATACATATATTTTGTGACAGGGCCCCAAAGGAACAAGATGGCAAATTTTTAATTGCATGCGATAATTACCAATGCTAATCTATATAAACTAAGTTTGACATATTAGTTTTTTAAAACGAAAAGATTTGTAAACCATAATATCCATACAGCTGAATCAAATATCTTTCTAAGGGCCCCTGATGTGATAAAAAAAATAAAAATAAAAATAAAAAGAGCTTTTATCAGTAGAACTGCCTTAAACTTTCTGTCAATAAAAAGCATCTTAGTTGTTTGGAATGTATTTTATAAAGTCCTTTCACAATTAGAGCCCTTTTTAATTTTTTTGGTAACAATATTATTTAAAGCACTTTTGTTAATAATTTTACAATAACGCCTTTTAATGGAGTGTTCTTATATTTAGTAATAGGACTTTATAAGAAGGGATAAAATTGTCTTTATAAAAAAAAAAGAGTAAAAATGTAGAAGGAAAAATAGTTACCTAATATATAAAACCTCTACTCAGAGTGTAGGTTTAAAAGGCAGAAATTTTAGCTTCATTCAAAAGCTATAGTGGCCCAAAATCTATACCATTCAGAAGTGCTATGTTTACCAACACATTTTCAAAGAAGTGAATACCAATGACAATAAAAATAAGAGAAACATAGATTATAGTGGCAAGGTCTAATTTTCCCATAACACCGTTTCAGTTTCCGTGACTTACACGTCCTCAGCTGAAAAATCTGATAATGTCAATGAGGACAATCCTACAATATTAAAAGTCCCAGAAGTAAAATCTAAGCCAACATTCTACACTCTCTTATGGGAAGGAATTAAGCCTACATAACCAGTCAAAATTAGAAACAATAAGTTCTTCCATGCAGCCAGCCCAGCTTAATGAGATAAATAAGTTCTCTAGTCCTTTGGGCCTGCTTTGCAAGGTCATTTCTATATTGGCTTAAATGTTCAATGTTAGGGGCACTTTCCTTGTGAAATTAAAACGCATCATGGACAACAATGCATTCTTGAAAGAATAAAAATAAAAAAAAATAAAAAATTTGTTAATGGGGCCAAAAAGGAAGTCATTAGTCAATGCAGGTCACGCCAATACGAAGTGCTGGTAAGGGTAGTTAGGAGCATATCCAGCATTCATTATTATTCATATAAAGTGGCTACCCTCAAACTTGAACTCACATTCTCATGCTTTACAGATCAACCTTTTAAAATTGCACCAAGTAATATTAGTGGAGCCGAGACTTCATTCTAGTGGGCCAAGAGCTCTTCTTAAGTTGAGGCTTACCAAAAGATTAATACAAATTGGGGGATTCCACTCCCCAGAATGCAATTCTAGTGGGGCCAAGAATGCATCATGGAAAGTGAAACCCCTAATATGTATTGAATTTAGACAAATTTGGACCGTTGATTTTTCTTTACTCTTTGTCTGAAAAATGACTTTTGAATTGTATTCCATGTGAGGAGGATACTCCAAAATAGAAAGGGAAAAGGAAAGAAAGTAAGGTCAATTTTCCATCCAAGTCTCAGGAGGCCACCAACATTGCCAACACACTGGCACTGCAACATATTCCACCAACCCTTCCATTGCTGCCAAGACACCTCCGTGCTACTATGCAGTCACCAAAGCTGCAGCACTATGATTTCCACTGCATTTGTCATTGCTGCTGCAAGCCTGCAACACAACCCATGCTACCATAGCTGCTATTCCATAATCTTCAAGTTCTTGATTTGGATAGATGTACAGAAATTTAACTTGAAAGATTGCTGAAATAAAAATAGATCATCAAAAGCCACCTCCACTGTATTTTATATAAACTGTTAGTGCTGTCTAAACAACTTCCACTATTAGTCTGATAGTTGCATAACAAATAGATGTATTCGATGTTGCCATTTGGGATAATATCTTGATAACAAATATGACATGATTATGTTAAATTTCTTAGTGTTTACTGGAATTGCATTTTAGGAGTTGTTTTACTAAACTGAAAAGAGATTTGATATTATGTCCATCTTAAATATCTTAATGGTACCGCAAGTACATGTTACAGATGACACAACTGAAGAGATTTAATATTTTGACCATCTTAGTAAATAATTTAGTGGCAAAGGGATCACACAAGTAGCATTTAATTAGTACCCAATCTGAATAATCTATTATCTGAATATTTTGATATACTATCTTGTTAGAATTACGTTAAGAAAAGCTAAAATCACAATCAACTTGTCTCTTAATCATTGAGAGAAATTAATCAGAAGTGCTGTTGGTAGTGGCAACAATACTGATGGCTTGGTTGTTGTCAATTTATCAACGGTACAAGTATTTGTGATGGTGACCATGTGTTCATGGTGATAGTGGTAGGCTGTAGTTATGGCAGTAGCATTGGTAAGGAGGGAAATGTGCGGTAGTAGTGCTGATTAATTTCTCTCAAATGATTAAATATACAGGTTGATTCTGAATTGTGATTTTAGCTTTTCTTAACGTAATTCTGACAAGATAGTATATCAAAATAATTCAAATAATATATTCACATTGAGTACTAATTAAATGCTACTTGTGTCATCCCTTTTCCACTAAATAATTCACTAAGATGGTCAAAATATCAAATCTCTTCAGTTTAGTCATCTGTAACAAGTACTTTTAGTGTCACTAAGATATTCAAGATGGACATAATATCAAATCTCTTTTCAATTTAGTAAAACAACTCCTAAAATGTAATTTCGGTAACACTAAGAAATTTAAAAGAACCATGTCATATCTGCTATCAAAATATTATCCCAAATGGCAACATCGAATACAGCTATTTATTATGCAGCTACATGGATTCAGACCAACAGTAGAAGTTGTTTAGACAGCAGAAGCAGTTTATGTAAATCCAGTAGAGGTGGCTTGAGATGATCTAATTTTTTTCAGCAATCTTTCAAGGTAAATTTCTGTACATCTGTCTGAATCAAGAACTTAAAGATTATGGAATAGGTTTTATTTTTTGTTTCTTTTCTTTATTTTCTTATTTTTTGGTGGGGTGGTGCAACTTCAATGCTTGCAGCTACTGCAGCAGCAGTGACAATTTCAGTTGTTGTTCTAGCAGCAACAGCTTCTTTTGTAGATATGTCCTGTTTTGTACACATTTGAAAAGTTTTTATCCCATCTGTTTTTTTTGTGTGTGTTGGGGGGGGGGGGTAAAGTATTATTTATTTATTTTAATTATCCCGTGTTTAGTACAAGGGAACTCATAAGATTTTTGTTCTTTGAGATAAGTTACAAGAAGCCTGGAGCATGCCCCATGTATATGTAGGTATTTTCTGATTTTCGATACTAAGCTTACTTAGTGGGGAAGGAGGGGGCAACTCCAAGTTGCTGTAACAGAGGCAGCATCTATATGTAGATATTTCCCGCTTTCCATATTTCACACTATTGTCCTGTGTTGTTGGAATAGAGTGCCAGTATTTGTTCTTTGGTTAAGTTGGTATGCCCTCTTAACTGGCCTGGAGTGTACCCCATGTATTTGTACATATTTTTCAATTTTCCAGTACTACGCTTGCTTACCAAAAAGTAAAAGAGAACTGTCAAGGGCATCTAGGCAGGCTCTTACATACATAAACATAGACCAACACCAAGGCAATGGTGACCTCCGGATTCCTTGGTCATTGCCCTACTGCAACTCCCCCTGATATTGGTGTCTCAGCTTCCACCTAACCCAGTCCACCTGAAACCTCTCCATCTTTATGTGTAATATGCCCATCATTTGTTCACCCATGAACCCACATTTCACATTATGGTCTTGTGTTATTGGTATAGAGTGCAAATATTTGTTTTTTGGTTAAGTTGGTATGCCCTCTTAACTAGCCTGGATTGTACCCCTTATATTTGTACATATTTTTCAATTTTCCAATAGTACGCTTGCTTACCAAAAAGTAAAAGAGACCTGTCAAGAGCATCTAGGCAGGCTCTTACATACATAAACATAGACCAACACCAAGGGCAATGGTGACCTCCGGATTCCTTGGTCATTGCACTACTGCAACTCCCTCTGATAAGAGTGTCCCAGCTTCCACCTAACCCAGTCCACCTGAAACCTCTATCCATCTTTATGCGTAATATGCCCATCATTTGTTCACCCACGAACCCACATGTAAGGATCAATAAAAGAATTAGCATCTTATATAAATTTCCTTCTTCGCCAAATTTCTCTAAATAGAAATTGGGGTAACACATGAAAGGGTATTGACTCCAAAGGGGATGAGAATTATAAATTTTCACCATTCCCTATACCAAACACCAGACAGAAATACCAGTTTGAGCTGCAACGTGCTTAAAATATGTACATACTCCATAGAAGCAAACACATCTGGAAACACACTACAATATACACCAAGTATAGAGAAGCATAATTCGAGCAGAATGAAGTTAAATTCAAGTTTTGGGTAAGAGCAGGCACATTTAAACATATAGAAAGAGCGAAATTCCAAATTCAAACACGATCTACCATCATACAGATACTCATCTTTCCAGAAGTACATTTTAAAGAACTCTTCTAACACTCGGTATAAGTTCTTCGAGTATTTTTTTGTCCTTTTTGAAATACAAATGCTCACAACCTTGCATAAACATTATTCCAAAAGAATAATAATGAGGATATCTGATGACCTAGAAAAAGTCCTAGGCCTTCAAGTCCAAACTGAAACCCTAAGAGGTAAACTAAAGGATGCCAATTTGCCCTTCTAGATAACAGGAGCACAATATAAAGTATAAACAAGCAAGGAGAAGACTATTTCAAAAAAATACACGAATTCCATGAAGGAAGAAAGTGTATCGCATCATCCTACAATATAGTGACTTAACCAAAACTCCATAGAAACAGAACAAACTAACACCCAAGAACACTCCATAGAGAATACATACACACATTTCGCTTCACTAAATTAATTATCAGCACAGTAGTCAATTTGAGTGTGTGTGTGTGTTTTGGGGGGGGTGGGGAATTGGAAAGCAACTGAAGGATATTTCCAAATTCGATTAGCATAAAATTCTTTTACTAATCATTAAATGTACCTCTAATTGCCGCAGTGTGTCGAGGAGGAGCCAATGCTTCTGCTTAAGCAACATAAGCTGATTCTGCAATGCTGCAAACTCACTCCTCATGATCTGCTCACTGTCCTGGATGGCAGTCTCACTCACACCCTCGTCCTGTAACCGCTGCTTCAACCTTTCTGTTGACACGGCAACTTCCAGAGGAGCCATCAGTTCACTGTTGGACATTCTGGGGAACATGTCCTTCACAGCCTGCAATGCATCCATCCAAGCCAGTCGATCTTCTCGTGTATCTGCCTTTAAATGCAGCCTCTTAGTACCCGTAAAAATTGAAAACCTCTTGTCATCTGATCTGCTCTCACGGATTGATGAAACCTACAAATTACTATTCAAATTGTTTTAAAAAATAAATAAACAACTGACAAAGTAATTCCAAATTCCAAAATACATGCATAAACCTTGTAAGGAATCAAAATGAAATATGCAAATAAGGAACGAATTAACTAAAACAAGAACAAGAAGGATATGAAGGGGTTTTCTTTATATATGGCCAGGTGATTAAACAAGGTCTACAATGCAACAAAAAGCTGATAAAAATTATGTAAAGACCTCGTGATGAATCAGTAAATGATTCACAAAATTGCAGACAGAAAACAAATTCAATTATGATTAGCCAGAAAATTATTTGATCCACCTTGAAGTTGAAACCAATTTGAATTAAAATGGACTTGAAGATGTGCATCTAATAGAAATTGCCTGTATTTGAAATGGATAAAGAGCTTAAAATGAAAATTTATCCTTTCATCTATAGATATGTAGAGAAATGCAATCGAAGCAGGAATGTTCCCTAATGATATATATATAGAGAACTTGTAATGAATAACAAAATATTAGACATGCTAGCAAAGAATTTGAATTAAATTATAAACACACAAATGTTTATTTGCAGAGAGGGAATTTCAATGTGAACCTTGAGATGGACTTCACCAACAGGATTGCGACGAAACTGAGAGGTACCATTCCTATGGCGAGAGAGTCGCCGGAGCGACTCTTCTCCAATAACTTTCGATCCTTTCTCGGTCACTTGATTGACCACAATCTTATCAGGTCCATGGATCTTGTAATACGACAGAACACCATCTTGTAACACAAACCATCTCGGTCTCCATCCTTTGCCGTAATTCACCCACTTATACAGAACACCTGATATTCCATTACCTACTATATCGTTGATCTTCACTTCCCGAATATCACCGGCGAACAATTGTGCCGCCGTCAAGTCGCGCTTCGACGGTATCCGAGACAGAGACTCCGCCAGCGACGGCGCGACCGCCCTATGGCTCAGCCGGCCATAGTCGCTGTGATTGTGGATTTGGTCGCCGGATTGCTTCGCCG
Organism: Cornus kousa; assembly: GCA_025631255.1. NCBI lineage: Eukaryota > Viridiplantae > Streptophyta > Magnoliopsida > Cornales > Cornaceae > Cornus > Cornus kousa. The sequence goes on from JAOTQH010228372.1 coordinate 23,707, forward strand.
ATTCGGATCTGACTCCAACGCCGGCAGGGATCGTCGAAGGCATAGAAGGTAGCTCTTGCAGATTCGTGCCGTTCCGGTCGTGAATTGTAGAGACGCAACAAAATGGATGCATAATCATCCGGTCAGATCACAGATCGAAGGATGGGGAATTGGTGGTGGTTCTCCGAAATAATCGCCGGAGAATTTTCATTCATTCTAGAGAGAGAAAGAGGAGAAGTGTAGAGAGAGAGACATAGATAAAACGGAAGAGTATAGAGAAAGAAAGAGGCGGCGAACTCTGCGTGTATATAGG
>JAOTQH010228373.1:0-14159 GCA_025631255.1 Cornus kousa
AAATATTTAAATTTTTTTTTTCAAATAACCCTTTACCAGCGCTTTTCCAAAAGTGCTGGTAAAGACCTTCTGCCCAGCGCTTTTTGGAAAAGCGCTGGCATAACGTCTTTACCAGCGCTTTTGGAAAAGTGCTGGCGTAAGGTCTCTACCAGCGCTTTTGGAAAAGCGCTGGTAAAGGCTCTTTACCAGCGCTTCTCCAAAAGCGCTGGTAAAGGCCTACCGACACTGGATTTACCAGCGCTTTTAAAGAAGCGCTGGTAATTGAATTACCAGCGTTTTTTAAGGCTTTTACCAGCGCTGGTAAAAACTAAAACTGTTGTAGTGTATTAGGTTACATATATGTATTCTATATATATGTATATGTTGTGTCTAGGAAGGGTTTAGTAACCCTTGTACGCAAACACAGAGAGACAGAGAAAGAGTTACGCAGCGAAAGAAAATAGAGAACTGGGAGGGATTTTGGGAGTAAGGCCAAGAAAGAATAAGGCCGAACCCAAGGAAGAAAAGAAAGAGGCTGCTCGTGGGTGTTACCCAGTTTAGCAGAAGAGAACGACGGCAACCAGAGGCTGCCGACATTGAGGTTTTGGCCGGAGAAGAAAGGAGTTGCGTTTTCAATCCAAAACCCTTAAAGGCAAGTTCTATATTCTACTCTTCTTCTTTGATCTAGTGTCCATTACATGTCTAGGACAACTTTAGGATGTTTAAGCAAGATTAATGAACCTGTACGCGGCTAATTCGGATTAAAATCAGAAAGTTACATATTTATATATATATATTTTGATGTTTTATTTTGATATTGAATTATGATGCATGTATTGTTGTCTAAACTGAATCTAATCATGCGTAATCATCTTAAATAATTAATTGGTCATTTGGGACTTAGTACGGATGTTTAGGACCCTTAACGGAGGAGAACCAAGCGATTAAAAGTCCCTGGAGACGGAGAAAAAGGAGAGCAGCAGGCTGAGAGCCGGCTCCCGTGCTGGAAAAGTGCAGATTGTGTTCTTTGCGATGTAATTTGATATTCGGGGGTTTCCAAAGCTATTTAGCTCGTATTGGGTGTTTTAAATGACTAAAATGGACATGATAAACTCCTAAAAAGCATAATATACATTAATATACTTAAGATTGAAGACATAATATGGGTTGATTAATTCACATAATACATAATATACAATAATATGCAATGACATGAAATTTTATGCAATTTAATTGAGATGTAAGTTAATTACTTGTTTTATAAGTTAATTACATGCTACTTAAAGTTGTATATTGTTTAATTAAATGTAATAGATATTTGTATAATTATTATCATATTTATTTCTTGATTACTTGATGTACATACATGTTCGCATCATTTTTTGGATTGAAAACCATTGTTTGGATATGGTTATGGATTAATGCACCATTGTCAGGATATGGAGGCATATTATAGATGGGCTGGCTAATAACTTTAGTCTCATTTTTTCGTGTTAGGTCACGGAACCATGTGGATAACATGCCATTGAAAGATTATGGCGCATAGTTTATTTTTATTATTTTGGATTTAGATATTTTATGGATGGACTGACTAATAAGTCTAGTCTCATACTTCGTGTCAGGTCACGGATTCATATATGGATGACATGCCATTGAAAGACTATGGTGGATAGGATGTTTTATGTTTTGGATAAAATAGGGATTTATATATATATAGATATATGCCACGATATAAGCTTGAGTTCTCAGGATCGGTGGTTAGGGAACGTATATTGCCTGAGATGCATAGCTGTATATAGTGGATTGTGGTGTGCCTTGGTAAATGATGGTACTCATGACTACCGACGGGTTTTGCATGCTACCTATTATCAGATTGAGGCGGCCTATAGTCTAGTGAGAGTCTTTTAATATGTATCTATATGTATACGGACTATGTAGTTATTACATGAGTTGACTAGGATGTATTTGTTCCTTAGGTCTCTGTGAGATGTAGTAGAATGAACTTGTTTGTGGGCCTGACCCACTATTTATTTTTCAGGTCTATGATAGTACTAGGTGTAGATTTTGTTCGTGCAGAGTAGAGACCAGTCATCATCATTCTTCTGGTTATCAACGTAGGACTTTGGTTTATGTTTTCAGTATTAAGATGTAGATAGTTATTACTATTATTTATTCCAGTTGGGATTTTCTAGGGGTTCACATAGTATAGATTTTTGAGTTGTATTTTGGAGGATTAGTTGTATCAGAAGAATTTATTATTTAATAAAAATTTATTCTGAGGATTTCAATATTGGATTATTATTCTAGTTTTCATTTCAACATTTTAGTTATTCTTATTTATCCTTTTTTATTCCGTGTTCATTTATTGCCATATAGTTTTTGATATCTCCGTGTTTTCAGGTGTGGGCCTGGCCAACTTACACGTGGAAATTCGGGGGTATCACAACATTGTTGGCATTTCATACACATATATATATACATGTATTTATATATTGAGGAGATATTTTAGGGACTTGTATGGTATTGTAATGGAAGGATAAGGAGAAAAAGGTAACTTTGTCAAAAGTTAGTAATCCACAAGATGTTGACACTTGACATTAAAGTTTAAGTTTAATATGGAAAGTTTAAGTTTTTAAGGAAAATATTCAAATCTTTGTCTTTTTATTTTTAATCAGCTTTACTTAATTTAACAATTAATTAATTAATCACATGCAAAATAAAAGTAAAGTAAAGCAAATAGAGTTTGAGAGATGACACCAGTATTTTTAGCGAGGAAACCCCAATTTGTATAATAGACCAATTGTTGTGGGAAAAATCTCGTGGACTATGCAGTCCAAAGTAAACCGATCCACTATATTTAAAACAAAGTACAATTAACTTTGACTAGGCTCACACCCCATCATTCTACCAAACACCAATGCTTAAAGACATGAATCTACCACGTAGCTCACAGGACATTACATCAAAAATCCTACACACCATCCTAAGGCTGACCTACTATAAGGCTACACACAGGAATCAAGACACCAAATCAAACTCACTATTAGGGACGACCAAATCCTCAAAGACATGAATCTACCACGTAGCTTACACATCACAATCTCAACAACCAAGGTCACAAAACCCTAAGCATCAGTGCAGGAATGACAAAATAGTATGAACTAGATAAAATATACAGCCACAAAACAAACATATATATATACAGTGACCACATCACAATTTCATAATAATGTACATACTCGCAACATCAAATCACATAAACTAGATAACGCCTTATAACTGAGCATATAGTATACATAAGGAAATCAAATAAGCTACCTATCACATAGGGATCAAGTAAACAACGACACGTTACATATCACTAATGACACTAACATATTGGACAAATATAGTATATGAAAAATGCATCAACTCTATCACCACATGAACCACCACATAGTCATATATCCTAAACAATGCTCAAACGGTAAAGCACGTAAACATGTAAAGGCAACTATGTAAAAGGTAATGCCAAGAAATCATAAACAAAATGGAATGCCTTTCAAAAGGACAGTCTCACAGAAGCGTACACCCAAAACTCGGATGAGTCTAATCTCTCACAGCGAGGGAAGGAATCATCTTCTAAAATGACTACTGAACAACAAAACAACAATGTAATGGATAGTTCCAGCACTAACCATCATAGGGCATCCATAAGAAGGACGTATCTCAAGATGCCAACGAGTTCGATAGAAACACTATAGGATTCAATCGGAACCCTAACATATCACCCAAGGCCTCCACTGACAAGGGAGAGTAATTAATTATTTCAATGCAATTAATCACTCGAAACCACTCACATCCCAACCGTAGCTCGCAAGAGCTATCCAAGTTAACCACAAGAAGGGTCCTAGGTCAACACACCTATCAGTCCTTAAACCATCACTCTAAGGAGACACGACATGAGAGCCTCACTGTAGAGGCTAATTGAAACAAATCTCTCATTCCCCAATGAAGGACTTGAGTCAATTCTAACTCATCGTCCCATGATGCTAGAAATAAGACCCCAATGACGTCATCACATCAAGGTCACCACAAAACCCCAAGAGATGATACCAATACCTCAGACACCCCATGACCCTGTCATTAAGTTACGAAGGAAAAGGAGATAAAACAGTGCCCCTATGGCCCACATTTCATTTCACTAGACAACGACTGCAATTTTATGCTCACATAAGCCTCACTCACATCAATCTTCAGAATAAGGTCTCAAAACCATCAAGTCATCAAAACAGATAAAGAAGGCTCCCACTATGGAGACGTTACAAAACCGATCCCTTTTACCCGAGGGAGAAATCCTACCAGACAATAACATATCTAAAGATAATACGGACTCCAAGAGACAATGTCCTAGCATTAATCTTTCCATACAAACAAGGACAATGTGTAATGTCAAAACAAGACACAAAATAAACATTCAACCACCTAGGTCATACACATCACATAATGAAATCTTTAGGAAGATACCACGCTAAATTACATCCCATGCTGTCACTACAACCATGTTAAGCACATAACATGCATTCAATTGTAAAAGTAAGAATGCTAAGCACTTAGTATGTAATATAGCAACAAACTACATACTTACACAAGCAATGAACAACCCACATAAAACATGCTTAGTCACATAGCATGTAGATAGAAGTCAGGATAAACAGTGCAAGTAGTTACTAGTATGCTCATGACCTATTGCAAGTTAGCATAATTGTTTAATACTAAATCAGGCTTAATACTTAGCACACACCATAAGTTTAAGACATGTAACATGTAATGGTATAAACCATCAATTAACATACTTTTGCAAAAGTTAACTCAAATTCTAAGTGCCTAACCAACTGACATCCAAAAATTTTAAGCCACATAGTAGAGTTATTTAAACAACTTAGCACAAAATATACACGTCATATAAAAGATGTTTCTAAGCACTTATACACATAAGCATGTAAATATGTGATCATATCAAACATGTTAACAAGAAGCATATAAACACATAGAGCTTGTAACCACAAGCATGTTATGCACCCAAAATCCATCGTCCTAAGGTTTTCGAACCCGGACGCTCTGATACCACTTATAACGGCCCTGGTTTTACAAATCCAGTGTGTCCAATGATGACCCAAAAGTTAATCCGATATCAGATCCGAAGTGCGGAAGTGAAAGAAGGAAACAAGGTCTCTAGAGATGTACGTCATCCCTAGGACACAAAAGTGGCTTCCTATGAAGCCATGTAACTCAAAAAAAAAAAAACAAAAGCGGAATTAAAGTTTTGAAAATGGGTACACATAACCTTAGGGGTAAAATGGTCTTTTAGAAAAAAAAATTGGGTGCAACTGAGCACACCATTGGAAAGACAACGAAAAAAATAACAAGGTTAGACTCAAGAATCACTTGATTCGGAGTCTGGACGAAAGAATTCTGGCCAAAACAAAGTTTGGTGTCAAAGTTGCCAACAAGTAGGACTTGAAGGCTACGGGCGGATGCCAAACCCTTTGGGCGCCCGCCAACTTTGCATTATGAGCGGAAGCCAATTTCTGCAGGCGCGCGCTAAAACACAAAGTTACGGCCACGGAAGAGAAAATGGGGGTTCGGGAGGTTTTTAAATTGTCTAAATTGAATTTGTAGTGTTAAAATACACCAACAAGACCCTCGAAAGTTCCAAAATGGTTGGTCTGGTGTAAAAAAAAAAGTTGACGAAAAGTAACCATACCCAAAATTCAAAATGAAGGTTTTTGGTACCCTTTGGAAGATGACGATTTTTAAGGCCAAAGCTAAACTTTTTCAAAAAGTGTTTGTGAAGCAAACCCCTCTTAATTTGAGTCCTTAAAACAACCATGATCAAAAACAGAAAATAAAATTTGAAATGGAAAGCCCAAAGTGCCCTCAACATAATGCAATGTCAAAGAAGTTAAAACATGTTGAAATTTTCTCACACATTCATTCAACCAAAACAGATTGGCCCTTAGCCTTATTACATAAACATAAAGAAGTCTCAAAATAGTGTGCTTAAGCACACTTTAAATATCCCACATAGTAGCTACAAGTCCTAAAACAAGTTAACTTTACAACATCAAAAGTAACTACGCATGGTAACACTTGCATGAATCAAAAATACATAGAGATTGTCCAACTTCATCACAAGTCAACCTAGGGATGTTGTGCATCCCAAAATAAGGTCTCCTTACTTGAAAATATCCCAAACAACTATGGTAAGTAAACAAAGTTACTCATAGGAAGAAGTGCATGCGTATACCCTAAAGTTTAGAGTGTCTTGCAAGTTCAATATAAATCAATACAAGGAATCATTCCTCCTAACGTCTATGTTACAAGGTGAGCTAAGGGATCATCTCAAGCTACACTAAGCAATTGAAATGTAATATTCAAGGAACAAGAATACAAGACATAAGTATACTAAGCCATCCACTACATGTGAACTCAACAAACTACAACTTCATAAGTAATGTCAACTTGTAAATGAAAACGAAATCAAACAATGGAATACTTGGATGCGTTTATAGGATCAAACCAATGCAGTGCAGTTATTTTGGGTACTAACCCGCTTGGAACCACTTAAGTGCGCACTATATGGGAAGAACTCGTATCTTCCGCACTAGAGCCGTGCTCTAAACAATTCACAAGGTCTACGCCCCAAGCTTCCAAAATCAACAAGAATTGCACAACTTAAACACTAAAGTAAAATGCATTAAAACACCAATTCCATGCATAACCATACATGAATTCACAAAAGTCATGCACTATAGTCTCCAACTACTATGGCATTCAAAATGTCGAATCTTCAATGTGCGATTCACTACACATACAACGGTATACAAAATATCAAGTCTTCAATGTGCGACTTGTTACACGAACAATGGCATACAAAATATCAAGTGTTCAATGCGCGACTTGTTACACAAAACAATGATATCATACATGATACAAAATCATTCAACATTATAGTAAGCCGTAAATAATAAATCTACAAAACTTAGCAATAAGCTTACAAGACAAATATAAATAATATTCTACAAGGTTCATTATCACAACAAGATAAATCTCTAGAATTTAGTAGTCAACTAAATAGAAAATACACTTATACAAGGTATATACAAAAACTACACATGCTTGAATCCTCAAAACATAAGTTAAGTACATAGAATCATTATCTTAACAAGAGAATCTCTATAATCTAGTAATCTAACAAATGAAACAATTCACATACAACAAGATAAATAGGCATCATATGCTTTAAATCATTAACCTTAAATCATATACATAGAATTTACATCAAAATGTAATCCTACACTTCAACAAGCATGCATATAATATATAGAGAACCTCAAAAATAAATAAAATACAAAGAGGATAAACATACAACAACCCTTACCTCACTAGAGTAAACAAGCTCTAAAAACCAAAGATAAGCAAGTAAATGGAAATTCCAAGAAAAAGGTAAGCAAGAGGAAGGTGAGGGGAAGGTTTTGTCTTCCAATGTCTAGCCAAAAGGTAGGTGGAAGGTGCTTGAAATGGAGCTTAAAAGCCTAAGATTTATAGGTCTTCAATGGAGGTAAGGTGGAAGCTAGAGAAGATACAAAATTCTCTAATTCCTACCCTCACAAAGTCTTGTTAGTAAAAAACATACACATCTACACTACCTCTCTCACACAAATGCAAGACACAATCTAGGCCCTCCACTTGTCACCAAGCTAGGCCCCCTCACAAGATCACATCCTAGGCCCAGACTTGTCACCATCCTAAACTTCCCCTCAAGGCTTAATCTAAGCCCTACACTTGTCCACATCCAAAGTCAACAAGTGGACCAATATTCCTAGTCCACCAAGTGTGTGAGTCATCACTCTCGACATGTCATCATCCAAGGCTTCCAAGTGTCACCACTACAAAACCTACAAGAGGACCAATGAGTGTGTGACATTTGTCACACTTTTTCAAAAATTACAAAAAGGTCCCTCCCCAAAATATCTCTCAAAATAAATTACAAATTAGTCCCTAAGATAAATATCTGAAATTATTTTAATTACAAAAAACACCACATAAAATGAATATTTTTTGAAAAAACTATGCATCCATGCCCCTACGGGAAAAGTAAACAACTAGCATACTTTTCTACAAAAGAAAAACTACACATTTCATGGAAATCAAATGCAGTGCATGGATGTGAAGTCGAAAATCTAATCCGAACACAAACTAAACTCAAAACCTCACCTCAGGTCTCAAAACCCTAAGGTTACGCGAAAAAGAAAAAAGCCAAAAAAAGAGAGAAGATAACACTGTTTTCACAAGGACGATATCAATCTCCAAAGGAAAGAATGTCAGGAACTATTCTCGAGCACTCAAGACGACCCGAAGGGACAAAACCCGAACTCGGAAAAGAAACATTCACGCAAAAAAAAAAAAAAAAAAAGGGAAAAAGAACCGGTCATTACATGCGTATTATTTATTCATGTTATTTCATTTTGTAATATGTGCTCGTTTAAATACTTAACTATTTTGGTATCCCCTGGTTTCTGAGTGTGGACTTGATCAACCTATGCCTATAAAATTAGGGGGTATTACACGATACCCACCCCTTTCACCTTTGAGATGATCCACGTCATGTCTTTAATTCATGACGACCTCACGTGTAATCGATGCTCTACATCACCACCTCTAACCTTATCGGCGGCAAGGAATCTGATGTGATGCCCACCGTCGCACCCTCGAGATGATCCACGTCATATCTGCTGAATCATGATGAACTTCGCCGCAGCAAGGCCACCACCCATAAGCCCACCGCAGTGGCTGACGACTACTGAAAGGTGGTCGGAGCCACCAAGGATGGAGGACTGGTGTGTGCACTATTATATAAATATACTCCGGGTCTCTGCAATGTTGTTAGAGAAGATGATTTGATGGGTTGTGATTTAGTGCTTTGCGATTGCAATATAATAATTTGATAGACGAATAAAATGAAGGGAAACAAATGGAGCTGATCCGCCGCTTCACGGTGCAAAGTGAACAAGTGAGATCAACAACCAGAATTAAAGTCAGCCGCGGGCAATGCTAAGGTGCCGTGCAAGAGCATCAGCAGCCATGGACCCATAGTGTGGAGTTCGCCCCCTACTTTATATATATATATATATATATATAACATAAGAAACAATAAAAGTATATAATATAATTTGTAAATTTACAAAATATTTAGGGATATTTAATTCTTTTTATCTAATTATTTAACTTAAAGAGTTATTTTGACAAAGTCAAAAGGATATTCAAGTCATTTTACATTGTGTAAGTAACGGTTGGGATGTGAGTGAAAAACGGAACAAAAATTTGTAATGTGAGTGATAGTTTTCTTTTAAAGATGTCTAAAGATAATATTTGGCCAAACTTGAGTGGGTGTTAGTGAAATTAATCAAAAAATTTATGTTTCATATCAAATTAAGACAAAAATGACATACATGATGATCTTTTAGGTGTTTTTCACTCGTTCCAATTCCCTCGATCCAAACATCATGATTTTTTTTTTCTTACAAACATGATGATTTTAAGGCCTTAAAAACATGATGATGGTAGTTTTAAGGACTCAAAAATATGATAATTTTTTTCTTATATTAAAAGCTTTTATTTACCTGTCGTCCTTAGGTTTTCAAACCCAGACGCTTTGATACCATCTATGACGGCCCTGGTTTTACAAACACGGTACGTCCTGTGATGACCCAAAAGTTGATCCGATATCAGATCCGAAGTGCAAAAGTGAAAGAAGGAAACTAGGTCTCTAGAGATGTATGTCATCCCTAAAACAGAAAAGTGGTTTCCTATGAAGCTATGGAACTAAAAACAAAAAACAAAAGCGAAAATGAAGGTTTGAAAATGGGTACACACAACCCTAAGGGAAAAATAGTCTTTTTAAAAACGAAAGTGGGTGCTACCGAGCACACCATTGGAAAGATAACGAAACATTAACAAGATTAGACTTAAGAATCACTTGATTCGGAGTCCAGACTAAAGAATTAAGGCCAAAACAAAGTCAGGTGTTAAAGCTGCCAACAAGCAGGACTCGAAGGCTGCCGGCGAACGTCAATTTCTACGGGCACCCGCCAAAACACAAAGTTGCTGCCGAGGAAGAGAAAATGGGGGTTTGGGAGGTTTTTAAATTATCTCAATTGAATTTGCAGTGTTAAAATACACCAACAAGACCCTCGGAAGTTCTGAAATGGTTGGTCCTGTTTTAGAAAAAGGTCAATGAATAGTAACTATAACCTAAATTAAAAATGATGGTTTTTGGTACCCTTTGGAAGATGATGGTTTTTAAGGCCAAAGATAAACTTTTTTAAAAAGAGTTTATGAAGCAGCCCCCCCTTAATTTGAGTCCTTAAAACAACCATGATAAAAAAAAAAAAAACATAAATAAAATTTGACATGGAAAGCCCAAAGTGCCCTCAACATAATGCAATGTCAAAGAAATTAAAACATGTTAAAATTTTCTCATACATTCATTCAACCAAAAGAGATTGGCCCTTAGCCTCATTACATAAACATGAAGAAGTCTCAAAATATTGTGCTTAAGCAATATTTACATATCCCACATAGTAGCTACAAGTCCTAAAACAAGTTAACTTTACAACATCAAAAGTAACTACGCATGCTAACACTTGCATATATACATCAAAAATACATAGAGATTGTCCAACTTCATCATAAGCCAACCTAAAGATGTTGTGTATCCCAAAACAAGGTCTCCTTACCTGAAAATATCCCAAATAACTAAGGTGAGTAAACAAAGTTACTCATAGGAAGAAGTGCATGCGTATACCCTAAAGTTTTAAGTGTCATGCAAGTTTAATATAGATCAATACAAGGGATCATTCCTCTTAACGTCTATGTTACAAGGTGAGCTAATGGATCATCTCCAGCTACACTAAGTAATTGAAATGTAATATTCAAGGAACAAGAATACAAGACACAAGTATACTAAGTCATCCACTACAAGTGAACCCAACAAGCTACAACTTTATAAGTAATGTCAACTTGTAAACGAAAACAAAATCAAGCAATGGAATACTCGGACGCCTTCGTAGGATCAAACCAACGCAATGCAGTTATTTTGGGTACTAACCCGCTAGGAACCACCTGTAATACCCCTAATTTCAAAAGGATAGTCCTGGTATTTAATTTATTGTTTAAATTGCATTTTTAATGGTTTAATTGTTTATTGGCGTGTTTATTTGCATTAATTGACGACTTGTATTCTTTATTTCCTTTAATTGAATTAATTATAGTATTTATTTTATTTAATCGAATTAGTTAATTGAGTATTTGTTTTAATTGTTTCTTTCTTTATTATATGCTTATGTGGAATAATGAATTAATTGCTTTAATGGTTTTCGTATTCATTATATTTCTAGGGTTTTTGTGTTTCACGGTTTAGTCGACTAGGTTTTTATTAGTGGAGGTTTCGGTTTCGTAATATAGTAGAATTAGGTTTTCCTTAAACCTATATAAATATATCATTAAATGTCGGCTTAGGGTTTAGAAATCAAAACCCCTATTCACATAAATAGAGAGGGACTTGAGAGAAAACAAAGAGAACTGGTTAGTGTTTCGACCGTGGATTAAAGGTCGAACCAGGGTAAGACGGAAGGAGTGTTGTTCGTGGTTGGAACCAAGGGCAACAGAGGAGTCGGGAACAGTAGGAATCACAGGAAACTTTAGGAAGACGACGCTGAGGTTTTGAACTAAAACATCAAAGGCAAGTTCTAATCCTAACTTTCTCTCTTTGGCTTGTGTTCTTTACATGTCTAACTCAATTCCAGGAATATATAAAGATTTAAAATTAATCTAGTTTGCATGCTTGCACTGTTTTAAACAACATGTGTTCATGATCTGTTAATTATTTATTTTATATTCTTTTTACATAATTCAAGATTTAAGTGATGTCTGTGATGGATAAAGAGTCTTAGTAGTTCTAAAACATATAGGGAAACCTTAAAATTAATCTGGTTCGCATGGTTTAGTACTTGAGACAGTAAGTGTTCTTGAATGGTTAAGTGTTCCGATTTAAATCCTTTGTGGCATAATTCATGTTTAATTGATGTTGGTGAATGAATGAGGAGTTTAACTGATTCTGGAACACACTGGAACCTAGTTTAGACACCTAAGAATCTTGACAATGGAGGACGGAAGTGATGGAAGTCGTAGGAGATGAATCCGGTGAAGGAAAAAGAGTGAACTGGGCAAACTGGGGTAGGAGGAAGCTCCCCACAAGAGTGGAACTGGCTCCACACAAGGGGGACACAGCTCCCCATGTGGGGGAGGTGGCTCTACCCCCTTTTGATGCGTTTTTGGCATATTTTTGCTTCTGGGTTTGGTTTTTGGTTTTTTTGGAGTATTTAGAGACTGTATATGGCAACCTAGATGAGTTCTGTGGTTGTATTAAAGCTCCAGAGGGTGTGGGAATAGATAATAAACCACTTAGGGTTCATAGGTTAAACAGTAAGCGGTTCTTAACAAAGTTGCAAACTGTTAGGGGATGCAAGTGGTTTAAATTGCTTATGTTGTTCTAGCAATTTTCTGAGAATAATTATCAAATACTAATCATGTATTTATGGTATAGAATAAGCATATTATAATCTATATATTATAATGACCCTTATTTTTTTTTCCTCCTTTTTCATTTTCGGAGATTTTCGTTTTTCGTCTTTTTCTCGTATTTCGTTTTTCCTTGCATAACCTCACTTCGGGTGTTCATATTTGATTCTAGTTTTGCATGTATTCATGATACTTGATTTCCATGACATTGGTATTTCTACTTTTCTTGAAAAGCATGCTAGATTATTACTTTTCATGTAAAGGGCATTAATGAATGACTTAGTGTAATTATTTTTGATTTTGGCTTTTTAATGTAATTATGTAGAATAATTATTTTTCGTTGGGAGAACCTTTTTGTAATTTATTTTAAAAGATATTTTAAAAAATGACCATTTTGTAATTTTTGAAAAATGTGACAAGTGTCACATTCTCATTGGTGCCACTTGTTGGCAATTGGGTGGAGAGACTTGGTACCATAATATCTTGACATTTGGAGGGTGGAGATTCACCCACTAGTTGACCTTTGATTGGTGTACATGTAACCATTGATTGTTGACAAGTGTAGGCTAAGGATTAAGTTTTGGAAGAGCCTTTGGATTTGTGACAAGTGTAGGACCATGATGTAGTCTTGCATGTCTGTGTGTGAGAGGTAGTGTAGGAACACATAGTGAGTGGAGGTTTCCTAACTTTTTCGCTCACCATTTTACCTTCTCCTTCATTATTTTCATTTATCCTTCAAGAACCCTAACAAAGACTCTATTAGAGGAAAGCTTAGCATAGAGCTTTGACCTCACTTTTGGCTCACTTTCATTTACCTTAGAGTAAAAGTCTTGGGAAAAAAAAGATTCCTCTCTCTCCTCTTCAAGAATCCGAAGCTTGTTTTCCATTTTGACTTGGTAGCTTGGATTATAGAGATACAATTCTCTATTGAGGTAGTGGTGGCAGTATGTTTATATTCTAAGTGTTTTATAATCCTTGGGGTTTAATATATATTGTGTACATGCTTTTAATATGATAGGTTTGCATATTATAGGAAACCCTCACTTCTTGACTTAGGGATTGTTGATTTAAGCATGTATGATATGTGTAAACCATGTGTAGAGGATTATATGATTTAGTAGAATGCTAAATTCTAGAATTTTCACATGTATTAGTGATATGGAACACTTGTAGAATTATTGATGTTATATGCAATCTCTATTGATATGAATTGTTATATTTGTTGTTACAATAATTCTATGTCCTTGCAAATTACTAGTTGTAATTATTTAGAAGCTTACTGCTACAATGTTGATATTTAGTATATGAAGCTTGTTGTTGAGGCATGACCTAAGTTGATAAATTAGTGATATTGTTTTATGCATAATATCATGTTGATGACTTATCATTTGGCACGCCATTCTAGATTTGGAACCCTAAGACATGATTTGTGTGGTTTCAAAGTACTTGTGCATGGAAGGTGGTTTACATGCCTTAAATTATGATATATAAGTTTTGAACTTGATATATTTTGGTTTCTCTTGGGACATTGTCATAATTGTGATGGCTAGGGTTTG
>JAOTQH010228418.1:0-14154 GCA_025631255.1 Cornus kousa
GAGCAAACCTTTCCCTGTATAACCAGAATCAGCTTCCTCTGCCAAAAACTACAATATTAGTGTTTGAATTTATTAATGTTTGAACACTTCAACATCAACTATTACAAGCTATGTCCTAATAATTGATTGCACTCATCAATTCCACATCATGGTTTCTGCAGTTGAGTTTACACTTACTACAGAGGCTAAAATGGTTAAGTTTAACATTACAATTTTGTGCATGCTTTGATTTCACAATGGGTTCATCTAGATGCCACTCAATTCCCCCACAATGACTCCAGATATATGATCTGAAACTCCAGAATGAACATAATAATCATGATTACACTAACAATGTATTACAATGCCAACTCCAATTGGCTCCCATAGATTAACACTCCATATCGATACAGTAGTGGCAATTAGCTCATCGATGAAATCCACTCTTCATATGTTAGACATTAATGTCATCTCCATAAAGCAGTAGTAATTAGAAAAGAGAATTTTTCTTTGGTAATAAAAACTTTGACCAAGAATAAGGAAACGGGGAAGAATTATTCTCATAAAGTAATTAATGGAAATCACACAAGGGACACTAGCTAGGGGAACTAAAATATTCTAATAAAATTAGGCATTGCAGTTATTTATTTAAAAAAAAAATGTTGTTTTAAGTTGAAGATGCAATAAAAAAGATGAAAAGAGGAAAAATTGTATCTCAATTAAGGCACGGAATAGTTTGGTCGACAGTTGTATTTTGGTAACTTACCTGGAAGTTTTTTAATTTGTTTTAAATTGCCAAAAAAATAGACCGTTGTAATTAAGCATCACTCCACACACACTGAATTAATGTTCCAGAACACCATACTTAATGCATTTACAAGTATACTTCTAATCCACTTTTCTCTTGCAGCTATCCATCCGAACTATCACCTCCATTACATATTGTTGAGTTTGACAATGTATAAAGATGAATGTCAGAATAAGAACAAAGCAAAGATGGAAGGGATGATGAGAGAAAAAAAACTACCATTCTCTCTCTAAGGTTCACTTTTTGAGCAAATAACATCCCCTTCTTTTAGTTTGGGTATATAAATCCCTTAAAAATTTAAAAATGTTGCAAACTAGGGCTTGGGCTTTTCAGCATTGAATCGTTACAAAATATTCGTTAACAAATCATGTGCCTCGTAAATGACTAATTAATAATTGTATTAAATACCGAAAATGCCCTTTTTTAAGTTTCGAAAATGCCCTTACTAATTAATTGTATTACATATGTATTATACATATATATGTAGTCATACGTGGGTGTTTATATATATATATATATATATATATGAATTGGAGAAAAAATTGTATCTTTACACTCACACACATAAATATTTATAAATTACAAATATATTACAGTATAAAACTATACATATATAAGGAGCAAACAGACGTTCCTGATTGTCAAACTTAATGCCAGATTTACTTAATTGGAAGCAGTTGACACTCTTTATGCTGGCGCTACTTACTATAGCTTAGTAGAGCATTTAATAAAGAGTTGACCGCTACTTAAGAACCGAAGGTGGGGTGATATCACCAGCTTATAAAAAGAAAGAGGGCAGTTCTGAATGCAAAAAAGAGGCCAATTTGGAAGTAAGGCGACTCCCAGATCCTTCTAGTGGTTTAGTAGTGGCCGGAAGAGGCCGAGTAAGCAGGCCCCTACACTTACAAAGATAGAATCAGACCAAAACCTAACAGATAAGGGTCAAAATAACCTAAAACATACAAAACAAACAAGTCTTGCTGAATGTTGAAACATCATCCCTGAGATGTCCAAAACTTCCTGGCAGATAAGGCTTGGCTAGTTCAGTAGGAGCAACAGGCACAATCTGATCTACGACCACCCTTTCTTTAGTTCCAGAGTGAATTCAGGTGTGAACATTAGGGAGTTTTCAGAACCTATAGGGGGTTATATGCCCTATATGCATACTACAGGGGTGTTAAATGCTCGCGACCCTTTATATATCAACAAAACCCTTCATGAGTTAGTTTACTACTAGAAATGAGTGAAACCCTATAAACTTAATAACTTCATACTTATATTGTTTGCGATTTTAATCTTAGGCCAGCAAGATGAATAATATAAAGCAAAATAAAAGAACCGTTACTAAAAGAAAGAAAAAAATAGTGAGGAAATGAACTCTAAATTTAAGATAAAGCGACAATTCCTTTCAGATTTGTCAGTATGCAACTATTAGAAATCAGAAATGAGTGCAACCACCAAAAGAGGAATATGAGAAGGAATACAATACATTTCCTTGTTCGTTTTCATTCTTTTAATTATTTTCTTCTGTTTGGGTGAAGGCTAACTAATTGGAGGCTGCAAACATCAAAGAAATGCAATTACCAATTTTCCATTAGAAGAGATTTTATTTATATAATTGGTTCAAGTGTAGCCATAATTTGAAGAAAGAGACATTCAAAATAAGATTATAAAAAATAGACATTCAAGAGAACCTCACAAAGTACATAAAATAGAAATACATCAATTCTGAGAAGGACAGGAATATTAAACCACATTCTTTGTACCTCAGATCATGAAGATTTGATAGCATTGACAAACCCACTACTGAGAAGTCTCTCCACATACTTGCCAAGTATATCCACCTCCAGATTCACCTTCTGCCCAACTTTCTTCAATGGAATCACCACCTTCTGCTGAGTATAAGCCACCAACATAAAATTAAAACACTCCTCTTCATCAAACACCTTCACCACAGTCAAACTAGTCCCATCCACAGCTATAAACCCTTTTGGTACGATATACTTCAACAAATCCGACGACGTTTTAACCTTTACCCACAATGAATCCCCTTCTGGCTCTGCCTCCACAATCTCACCAGTCCCATCAACATGTCCCTGCACAAAATGACCACCCATTCGCGTCGAAGGCTTCAATGCTCTCTCTAAATTGACCAACGACCCTGGCACGAGCTCAATTAGCGACGTTTTTCTTAGGGTTTCGGGAGATAAGCCTATGGTGAAATGGGACAATTGGGTGTCAAATTGCGTGACTGTGAGGCATGTTCCGTTAACGGCGATGCTGTCGCCGAGATTGACGTCTTCAAGAACGGTTTTTGCGTGGATTTTCATGGTGAATCCACCGTCGTCGGCGAAACCCAGTTCCTTGATTTCACCCATTTCTTCGACGATGCCGGTGAAGAGTGATCGGACTGGGTTATGTCGGGGTTTAAATTGGAGATTGGGTTTGGTTTTGTAGGTGGTAAAGAGACGAGAAAGTGGTGGAGGTTTGAGATTGGGGGTGAACTTGAGGTGGGTATGGGAATGAGTATTGCGAACGCTGAAAACTGGTGTTTTCGTTGGAATATTTTTTAGGGTTTTGGAGAGAGAGGAAGAGATTGCCATTTTCACTTGTTTGGTTCGTTGATAAGAAAATTGTCTTGGAAAAAAGCCTAAACCCTTTTAAAATCAATATACCTTTTCAAAGCTCTGGGTTGCAAACGATGACCTTAAACGAGGTCGTTCGGGAACAAGTAAACAAGTGTGAAAAAAAATCAGTAATTTGCTTACTATTTATTCGTTTTATTAATTTTTTCAAGTATTTAATTGCAATCCTTCCAGTATAAATTTTGTATGATAACATTCATTTTAAAAAGAGTATGCTACAGTATTTGCTTACTATTTATTGTTTAAGGGTTTATTGTAGCAGATACAAAAAAATGTGAACTGGTGGATTAATGTGGAGGTCAATGATTTAATACAAGTATATTGCACTTTGAAAATTACAACATAAATACTGATTAAAAAAACTAGAATAGTGAACGGAAAAATCAAGTTAATTTTGTGGGCTTATTATTATTATTATTATTATTTGGTTTGTCGTAGTTGTACAAAAACCAAACGACCAGTTAAACGTGATATCCTCCTCTCTTTAATCTCTATTAGATTATTAACCCATTGCTTGATCCATTAGGTATAGGTATTTTACATGAACATCGTCATCTTTACTGAACCAGGAAGGGAGAATTATAAAAATGCCCATGGTAAATGAATCAGAAAGTCCCTAACCATTCACCTTCTATTGTAAATCCATTTACTAATTAGAGCCACGAGTTATGCCTTTTCCAATTCCCCACCTTACTCTTGTTTGGAATTCATTCCACGCATGCATTCTAATTAACTGCTATATTAATTTTCCTGAGGAATTCCAAATTCCAATACACTCTCTCATCTATCTATACATTATAAATAATCCCATCTACATTCTCCTTTTTCACTCAAAATTGGAATCATGCCAAGTGGTCCAAAGAAGAGAAGAGCTGCCAAGAGAAGGCAGCAAAGAGAAGCCAACATCATAACTTCTTCTGATTCTAAAGGTCAGTTTTTAGGCACTCTCTTTTACAAATCTCAGGCAATCAAATCTGTAAAGAGTTTGATAAAATGCAAGTCTGTTCTTTTCGTTTTAAGATATATAAGAGAAATAGTGGCACTTACATTGTGTATTTGATATTTAGTTATTGTGAATTTTTTTTTTTTTTTTTTATTTTTTTTTTTTTAATTTAGATTTTTTATTTCTGTTGCGTCTACACTAAATTAATGGGCATCGGCAATTGTTTGAATTCTTTTCTTTATTTAGGGTTGAGTTGTGATACCGGCTCTCCTGCAATTGATGATGCTAATGTTTTGGTTTCGGAAGATTTTGCTGTTGATGATTTGGCTAAACCAGTTGTCACTTTGGTTAAAGATGTTGATGCATTGGAGTTGAAGGAAAATGAGGAGAAAATTAAGCATGACAACATTTTGGATGAACCACATCCAGTTATGAAAAACCCGATTGTTGTTGAACTATCTGAGGAGCTGAGGGATATAGATGATTATGTGACTGAAAATGTGTTGGAGGAAAATATTGAACAATTGTTTACTTCACTGCAAGTGAGCATTTTGGAAGAACCACATCCAGCAATGGATACTTTACCTGCGGATGGTTTAGCTAATCTTGTTGCCACTTTGTCTAACGAACCACATCCACCAAGTGGTACTCTTCATGTGGATGTTTTAAAGCTTGATGTCACTTTGTCTGATGGGGTTAGTGTTGATTATGAAGTAAATGAAGATGTGGTTGTGTCTGAGTTGAATGATAGTGATGATAAAATGCAGGTACCATTAATTGAGAATATTTTGGTTGAACCAAATTCTGTTGTGAATGTTACTGCTGTTGGTGATTTGGCTAATAGAGTTGCAGCTGATTTAACCAATGTTGACGGTGTAATTGAAGATGTGGTTATTTCAGGGTTGAAAGAAATTGAGGAGAAAATGTTGCCATCGTCGCTACTTGACATTATGGATGAACCACATGAGATTGTGGCAGAGTTGAATGAAGCAGATGTTTTAGAAGCTTCAAATGAAAACGATGAGGAAACCAATGCTGTTGGGTTAGTAATTGGAGATGTGGTTAGTTTAGGGTTGAAGGATGTTCAGATCGTGTCGCAATTGAATGAAGCTGACTTTGTTTATGAAGCTTCATATGAGAATGTTAGGGGGTCATTGTCATCTTCAGCTACTATTAGTTTAGGGTTGGAAGTAAAAGAAGATAAAAATTTGGATTCTCCAATTGTTGAAACTAGTATTGGAACGGAGCTGCTTGTTGAATCTGCTGAACATAAGGGCCCTGAAACTGAATGTGCCCCAGAACAGATACACCCTGATCAATGTCCTCTGGTATGTGACCATGATTCATATAAGATTCTGTTAAATTTGTTTAAATTTTCATTTTAACTATATTGTTAATGCCACATTAACATTTCAAATCCTGCAGCACTGCACCTTTTATCAATGGATCAGCAAGGAATTAAACAAGGCTTCTACCGGTGAAGTGAACAAATCAGAAGAAGATGTTTTCAAAAGTATGAGATGTCTTGAGCAGTTGGACCGTGTTAAGAAATTTGCTGAAACCGAACTGCAAGTTGCTGATAAAATGGGAATGCTTTTTCGAAACTTGCTTAATAATCTTAATTCCATTAAAGTTACAGAAGGAGAAGGATTAAGTACTGAAGAGATTTAGGGTTGACATAATTTGTTATCTAAGCAGGAAATGGTTGGAACTAGGACCTATATATATATATATATATATGTGCTTCTACTATATTGATGTGAGAAATAACAGTTAAATTTTCATATTATTTTGCTCTTTTGTCAATGATACTCTCTTCATCTATATTTTACTTTCACATCTAATGTAAGTCTGAGTTGTGACTTGTGGGATAGTGTATATTGCCCAAGTTAATTTTAGCACCCAAAATTATGCAATTGTAGAGTGGAAAAACTTGTTGCCAAAAAGAGGGACAGTAAAATCACAAAGTAAAATAAATAATGAAACGTTTTTATAGATTCTTATTCTTTTCAATTCACAAAAGGGATAAGAGAGTGACTCTGATTAAAAATGAAGTTTCAAGAGAAGAAAAAATTGAATGTAAAAAGCATCCTGCAGTTGAGAAGTATTCCAGTTAGTGTGTATATGTCAACGTTCTTGTCATATCCTACTAAGCACTCCATGCATCTTCATCTATATCCCCTTTAGCCTTTCTTGAATCTGCTTTTTTATTATCAGTGGTGGCTGCGACTTCATTATTATCATCATCATCAACGGAACTAACAGAACTTGTAGTTGATTTCGGCAGGAAGTACACGGGTGTTGTAAACGGACTTTTCTTATTCTGTTTCTTAACAGAACTTTTATTAGTCTGATCCGCCAGTAAGTACACCGGTGTTTCGAACATGGACTTGCGCTCCCATTCTTCAACATCAATATTGCAATCTAAGCAATCTACACCTGCCATGGCTAAAGCTTCAAGAGAAGCCATGGATGAGAGTATATTGCTTAGAAGACAAAGAAGCTACAACGAGTTGTAACCCATTAACGAGGGTAGATATAGACTTCTCTCGTGCTAGAATTTTGGTTGGATTGAAATTGTTCTGAGACTTGAACATGAGTTTCAATAGGATTCTTATCCCAAATATTATCAGTTTGTCTTATAGACACATGGATTATCATCACATGCGATTTAATTGCAAAAGAAGAACATCATTTACAAATTACTCAATGATTATTACAAAAAATGATTGGCTTCAAAATCGCTAAACAGTCGCCACATCAGTTGGTAAATAGATAAGGCATTGCAATTTGACAGGTAGGGTGGCAATCTTTATCACAGCATTGCAAGTCTGCAATTTGAAGTGGTGTAAACATTGTCAATTGAATCAATTTTGACACAAATAATCACCACACCAAATAAAAATGGTAAAGGATGATTGTGTGTGTCAGTGTGTGTGTGTGATGCCAATTACGAATACAATCAAGCATTCAAGCTTAACTTTGAATCTACTCATTAATTAGACATTAATGACCTTGTGAATCTACTTATAATGATTTTGATCGCCTTATTAGACAGACTATATGCATCAAATTACAAAAGCCTTGTAGCTTGGTGCTCTACATCCCCTAACATGAAAAGAATTCTGTGCTAGAGTACCCTTGGGAAGATATGATATTAACCACCTCCAATTACGATGAAAAATTCATGTCATACAAAAAAAGAGTTCTTATGTCAGTTTTAGCCTTCATATAGAGATCAGAGGTCGGAGCATGTTGCATTTTGGGCTTGCAACACTACTGTTCCTAGCAGCAGCCTACCCTCCTCCTCAGTCTACCAACATCAATACACACACATTGAATACATGTGAAAAGAATTTACAAGTTTCTAATAATTATTGTTTTTACAGAATAATAATGGACCATTCACAGACAAACCAAAAATATAATCCATTTTAATCCAATACAAAACAAGATGAGCGATTCGTGCATTGTTTATGGGAAGGCTTACCCCTACTTCAGTAGTTGACATTTTTGTACAAAAATAATGAAAATGTATACATTTGGACTACCATTGAACAAAATTCACAGCATGATGAACAACTGCGTACTGCAATTCTTTTTCACCTGCAGGAAAATTAGAATGCTTCATACTAATGATGAACTAGTTAATCATGTAAAAGAAAGAAATTTGTCTACACGTTATATATGTGTCCCATCACATGGCACCTGCGCATTTCTTCCTTGACATACAGTTGGGACACATAGCAGAGCAGGCAGTAAACCATGTCCGGTTGCCAAAACGTAATATATTGTAATGAAAACCATACAAATTTTTTTATGACGTATTCAATAACAGCTAAGGTTATGATAACAATGATAAAACACTACAGACATTAATGGGATAGCAATTGATCGTGCATGTGCGCAGCTGAGATCAAGTTAAAAAGTGCAAACCAATCCCATCAGGATATGAACTTAAAATCTCATTCTTCAAGCAACCTCTTATCAGTACCAGACCAGATCCTGACGATTTCATTGTTAAGTTCTACATAGAATAATATTTTAGTAAAGATGTCAATTGACAATTTCACTGCAAAGCTAATAGGATGAGAAGACAGCACACTGTGCTGCTGCTAATGAACAGAAGAATGAAACTCAGGAAGCAACAAGCAGTTGAATAGAGTCGGACATAGTTACCTGCATTAGATCAAATGGCCCCAGCCCCCAATAGCTAAAAATCGGAGGCTTAGACATCGTTACCTTCTTCAGAACTGTTCGCCCTTACAATGTACACCTGGAAAGAGAAGTTGAATTAATATGACATGTTTGTGCCAAACCATCTGATATTAAAAAATTGTCAGTTATATCAACCTATTTCTCATCAGAAAACCTGAGAAGAATTAGGTTAAAAAAAAAAAAATGATCACAGATGATATTGCACAGAATTAAGTGCGGCATACAATTCATATTATATAAAAAATGCTTATTGAATACATAAATTATAGATATTGGTAGGTGATGTTGTAATCCATTGAGCCTATATCTAGTTTGAAAAACAGATGAGGGATTATGAACTTCAAAACTCATAAGTCCCAAATAAGTGCTAAATTTGCAATCATCATCACCTTAAGTACTGTAGGCCGAATTAATTGGAACACCACTGCATCCCCATCCATGAGCTCATGATCAACTGCAAATCCTTTCCATCCACCACTAAGTCCTGTTTTCCGGGCCAAGTATACTACTGGGTACTCTTCTCCCTCTTCATCTACCAATGTAACAGTTTCATCGCCCCTTGGAAGGTATTTCTTACAGAAATAAACTGGAATGCCCTGTTTGTCAAACATGTACACAAACCAATTATTACTCGGTCTTAAGAGGTATAGAGACACATTTATATGTAATCACATCATATCATAATAGATAGAAAGAAGAGATCAAAAATTCCAAGTAGTTTGTAGCATTGCTTATATGTCAATTCACATGATCACTAACACTAAACCGACAAATTAGTTGCAGGATCAAATTTTCAGACTGGATTCGTATACCATACACATTAACTTTTAAAAAATAAAAATAAAAATAAATTCAAATCAAATCCCTTACCAGCCAGAACCCACCAGTGACATGTGAAGGTAGCATTGGCTTCAAAAGGGTAGGATAATTGTCTCCTAGACTGGATTCCAGCTCTTCTGCTTTTGCTATAGCATTCGCTCTAGCTGCATCAGAAGCATATACCCGATTCGACAAGTCCCTCCTCCTTGGTCCACTTCTCTTACATATTCTATACATACATAGTGTTTATATATATATAAAGTATTAGATATACAATGTACAAAACGCCAACAATTCTGATCAAATAAACACTAAATATTTAGAACAAACTACCTTCCACGATACTCGAAACGCTCAAAAGTGGCCTGTCAATAATATTCCAAGTCAAAATGATTAATTTTTCAGAGAGTAAAGAGGACTAATTGGGGGAAAAAGTGAGAAAATAGCTTACGGCTTCTTTGTAATCAGGGGCAGGCTTATTTGCGACACGATTCGACCTTCTTACCATCACTGCAACTTCTTTTCGAATTGTGCGAGGTTTCGACTGCTTCATCTATCGAACGTACAAAAACCCAGAGTAAGTTCATACTAGTTAAGAACTTCATTTGTTTGTGTACGTGTGTGTGTTTTTGTGCGTGTATAAGATAGAGGAAGAGAGAGAGAGGTGAAAACCGGAGAGGGTTTAGGAGAAGAGTTCTTGAGAGCTGAAGAGAGCTGGGGAAGATGGAGCTCTTCGATCCTTTTCTTGTTCTCCTCCATTATTTGACGACGCAACTCTTCATATGTGACCTTAGCAACCACCATTTCTCTCTATCCTTTATCTATTCACACACACTCAGAGAGAGAGAGAGAGAGCAGAGTTTCGCTTCTGAAATATTTTTTTGAGTGAATGGGAGGAAATTTGGGAGGGTGGGGGTGGTTTAATGGAGACGTTCTCGGGTGAAATAAGTCGACCGTTGGACTCTCGCACTTTGTGTGAATGGTGATCAAGTTACTGATGCGGACCTTAATTAGCTCACAGGTGCAATCTGATTGGATTACGTTTTGGTTGTATAGGTCAAGGGTCAAAATGTGATTTTAAAGTCCCCCGCCAGCCGTGGTCAGAAGTATACCAGATTCCTTTTTTTTCTTTCTTTTTTCACCTTCAAATTACCAATTTTGAGAAATTTAAATCCGGCTTCTTATACTAATTCAACAGCTGTAATTCAAATTTCAAATGAAGTGTGCCTCTAGTACTTTCAGATACCAATAATCACTCCTAAATTACCAATTTCAAATGAACTGTCTCACTGTTACTTTCATATACCAATAATCACTTTCAAATTATCAATTTTGATAAATTTAAATGAGAAAAATTAGATTTTAGAGATAAATTCAAACAAAATTGTTGTATAGTAACTTTAAAATCGATAAAAGATGAATAGTCATTTATTTTAAAATTTAATGGCTAATAACAAATTATTTAATAATTTATTATCTAAATATCCTTCTTATAAAACATTATTTTTGTTTTGGATAAATTTATCTCACACATTAAACACTAAGATGTTGCTGGAAGATGTGATGACTAATTGATTTCATGGATAGTTATATAATATACCGTACACACTTATAGGCATGTCATACGCATATATATTTGATAGGTGTATATAGAGAGAGAAGAGAGTTTAGAAAGGCACAAGTTGATGTTATTAATACATATAAACTACAAGCTGATACGTGTGTGTGTTATTGAATACAAATGAGTAATATTTGTATTTACTTTTGGTTATGTACTATATTTTTCAATTATGGTGAAAAACGTTGAAAAAAAAATAAGGTTTAAAGAAATCTTAATTCTAACAGATAAGGTTATTAAATAAACCTAATTTTTTAATTGATAAGTTTGCAAACTAAAAATGAAAAAAGAGAAGGTAGAGCATGAATATAAGGGCAATTTTACCAGCTAAAAATTATTTTTGGAATGTGTAATAAATTAGTAAATATTTTGATCAAATTAACTATCCTCAAATGGTTATTTCTTATCAATTAAGTTTTAATTAAAATTGATGATTATTAATCTTTTCTCGACTTTGTAGTTACTTTTGAACAATTTTGTTTAGGTTTGGCCACCAAAATTTAATTTTTTTCAATTTAAATCAGTCTCTTAACCGTGCTAGCGTGTTTACACAGTTACATTCACTCAACGTCTAAAATTCAAATTTCAAATGAAATTGTGGCTGCTTACTTATATTAATCATTTTTATAAATTACCAATTTTAAGAAATTAAATCATGCTCCTTATCATGCTTACACGAACTCAATGGTTCAAATTCAAATTTCAAATGAAATTGTGCCTCCCTTATAACTTTAAGATATAATCACCCCAAATTACCAATTTTGAGAAATTTAAATGAGGTTTTTTACCGCACTTGTGGCAACCCCATTTTTTTTTTTCTTTAATTCATTTCATTATATTTTTGGTTGGCATAATTAATTATTTAATTGTGGTTGGATTTTACCCACTTGTGATGTTTAATGGGATAATTTAGTTTTTGTTTTATATATATATATATATATATAAAGTTTGTGTGCTAAAGGTGTTCAGTCGAAATGAACAAGAAAAAAGGAGATGCCAGATTTGGGTGTTGCTACATGTTATATTGTGTGTGTGTGTGTGTGTAATGTGAGTAGGACTGCAAATGAGCCGAGCCGAGCTGAGCTTTAGGTTGTTCGGGCTTGGCTCGGCCTAGCCTGACCTAGCCAGGCTCGAGCTTGGCTCGACACGTTTTGCCCAAGCTTGGGCTTAAGCTCGGCTCGGCTCGTGTTTATATATATATATATATATATATATATAATCAAATATATGTATAATCAAGTCGATCTATCTGTTTGTAGACGCATAAATTTGAATCATTCCTTCCATCGTCCACTTCCATTAACTTTCAATCTTCATCTTTTCTTTTGCTAGCTTCGAATTTTAGCCATGACCGATCTAGAGATGGTTCCAACTTCCATAAGTAGTATTATTAGAGTGGAGAAAGGAATGAAAAGAGAGGAAAAGGGAGAGAGGAACTAACCTTCTTGCTTGTGAAGGAACTTCACCAATTTCCTATCAACTATTTCCATAGAATTAACAGCAGAATTGTGTTAACTGTTGTGGCAGATGTGTATTTAGGATTTTGCCTATCTTTTAACTTGATTTAAGAATTAATCTAATGGTTGAGATTAATTCTTCAATTAGACTAATTTGTTAGTAGGATAGGCCTCTAAAGATTATATGTATTGGGCCATTGAAAGATGTGTGATATGGACTGAACTTAAATGCATTATGCATGTTCTAGGGTTTTAAATATAATAATAGTTAAATATAATGAGCTTTATTTAAACAAGCCTGCTCACGAGTTCACGAGCCGAGCTTAAAATTGTTCAAGCTCGGCCCGTTTACTAAACGAGCCTGCAAATTAAGTTTGAGCTCAGTTCGTGCCCGAGTAGTTCATGAATAGCTCGGTTCATTTACAGCCCTAAATGTGAGAAAGAGAAAAGAGTAAGATGGAGCTGCAGCCAACGAAATTAAATTGAAAGGATTGAATTGTTAATGGTAATGGTGGGCCCACAAGGAAAAGAAAATGGGAAAAGAGAAATGGAGAATTGGTGGGTGGCGGGTCCCATGGTGATGTTTTAATGGGATTTGATTTAGTTTTTGTTTAGTCACAATGAATATATATTTGTGTGCGTCTTTGTGGTCTGACGAAAAGGGACAACCGAAGTAGGAAGAGAAGTGGGAAAAAGAAATTGGTAATGATATTTGTGGGGCCCACATTGACTAGACCTTGTGCATATAACCTCATATAGCTAATTCATAGTCATTCTCTTCTTCTCATTACGGCAGTATACCTCTTTCTTTCTTTTTCTCATTTTTCTTTTTTCTTTCTTCAATTTCAAACTTCAATTATTTCCTCATTTCTTGGAAATTTTGGATGCCGTTTGCGGTAAATCGAAGAGCTCAGCGAGATCTTCAAGTGGGTGTAAGCAATTTCAGTTTTAATGCATCTTAGGATTTTTGAAATTATGACCCATTTTAGAGGTTTTTGCATCTTAAGAGGCAGGGGTCTCGAATCCATAATCTTCTTGTGCTTTTGTGAATTATCTTATATAAATTGTTACCTAGCATGTTCAATTTGTATAAATTCTTGCATAAATTGCTTAAATTGTTGTATATGAAATGTTTAATTATGTGTTGAATGATATGTTGTGATCGAGCATGCTAGTATGGACTAAAATTCATGTTTTATAAGCTTACCATGCTAGATTATTGTTAAATGAAAGCATGTGTATATTTTTATTTACTTGTAAAGCATGCTACATGGTTTAAGTTGAATTAATTGTATAAAAATGAGTATTGACATGGTATGAAAAGGCATGATGCTTTTCATGCATAAGCATTGGGCAAGAAAAATGAGAAAGTTATTTTAGAATGGAATGAAAAAGGTTTTGGAGAAAATTTTTTGGAAGGGTTTGCGAAAACTCGGCCACCTAAGAGTTGCATAGGGACCACGACGTTAGTGTGGTGTAATGGGTATGATTATATATATATATATATATATATATATATATATAAAAGTTATAAAAAAAATAATTCTTTTATTTCAAAAAGTAAGTGGGCCCCACCAATAAATTAAAAACATGACAAAAGGTCATAAGGGCCATTACGCAGACCATCAGTTTCTCTCTCTCTCTCTCTCTGCTGCATCATTCTCACA
>JAOTQH010228436.1:0-14153 GCA_025631255.1 Cornus kousa
GATGATACCAGTAATTTTTGCAGATGAAAGAAAGCATCAATGCATCAAAAAAAATAAGTCTCACTACTATTCTTCCAAAAAAACCCGAAGATCACTAAGATTCAACAGAGTGAACAAGATAATTACAATTTATCTACTTAAACCAAAATAAATGTTCGCATGACTTGAACCAATGTTCAAGACAAATCTTACATTTACTAATTCCAAAAAACCCTAGATCTGACACGGTTTGAAAGTCCCTATTTTCATTTGTGCTTGCATCAATTGCCTAAAAAATTACCAAATCTCAAAAAAAAAAAATGCAAGAAATCCTAAATCAAATGAAAATAATAGAGCAATGACAATAATCATTGCTGTTAACCACAGATCAATATAAGAAACACAGACTCTGATAGAAACCTATGTTCATAAGAGATCTATAAATTATCCAATTACAAAATTTTGGGTGGATATATATATCTATATATATATCGAGAGAGAGAGAGAGGAGGAGGACCTGAATGCCATGCTCAAGGCAATAAAGTTCCCAGCATGCATTGCCGACCTGAATACCGGCCTGACCAATGTGGATCGAGATGCACTCTCTCATTTTCGCTGGTTGGGTCGAGAGAAAATGCAATAAACCAAGAAGAAACGCGAAGAAGAATCAAAGAACACACACATACATACGTTTATCAACGCCTTCTGATGCTCACATCTCAAGACTTACAGTGTCCATTTATTTATGAATAATGCTAATTTTGACGACACCCAAAAAAAAAGGGACAGTGCGTGTCAATACTAGATTGGTCCAACTGGCGCACAGGTACCCTTCCCCTTTCTTCGCTTTACTCTCTCGTCTATCTCTTTCAATCCTCTCATCTCTTTGCGGAGAATCGACCGATGGTCTTCACCGGTGCGGTTCACCGGATTCCCTATCCTGCCAGACTCTCTTCGATCACCGGATTCACCGACGTCAATAGTGATTTCGACAGGCAGTACTTCGTGTTCATGTCCGACACGTCGGCGATCGTGGTGGATTGGTTGCTGGAGACGTCGTCGGTGAAGATGTTCATCTTGCAGTTCTCAAATCTCTCTATCAATAACCAATTCCTTAGTTCTGGCTCGGCATCGTGGGTTTCATCATCAGTTCTGGATCGTCACCGGCAATTGCCCCTCGAGTCACTCACCACCGTCGCCACCACCTACCCCATCGGCAAACCACCACCACCATCAATGTTTTCTCCGTATCATGAATGTGACCTTGAAAATCAAATCAGAACCCAAAAGACCCATAAACAATATTACCAAACCTCTCTCTATATTGATATATATATATATATGCTTGCCTCAATGGATTTCCACGCCGTTTTGACCGGCAGCACTTCTTCATCATGCCAGGGTTTTATGTTTTGGTTTAATTGGACGGTCATTTGAACACGTGGCCAGCCATGTAGGAATGTCTGTGTTTTGTCGGTGTTTCCAAGTCGGGCAAAATAGCATTACTCTTATATTATATATATGAGTTTAGTTGAATTCTAGAGATGATAATGTTATTTACCTTTTGTTTGTATATATATTTCTGCATTATTACAGGTACATATATCTAGATATTCTTAATGATGCACAGCCCATATAATTATATAACACATGCGCTTCTTATGCTTCTGGTTTAGTTACTAAAGAACTAACACAGTAACACACATTCAATTGTATTTGTAAGCAATCTGCTGCAAAGTGATGTAAAGCTCTATGGGTTTCGAAATCATGACCATATGATCAGATCCACCTATGAACTTCACATCTTTAGGAGGGCTATTCTGAATCATATATTTCTGGAAATCCACTGGAATGATTTGATCATCTCCACTTATTATAAAAACCCGGCTGACCGATCCGTAATTATTTTCTGTGAGCAGAGGCTTGCTCAAGTCATTGAAGTAAAATCCAGTTGGCCTCACCAACATTTTATCTAATTCAGCGTCCTGCATGCAAAGATAGATTTATGGAGACATCAAGAAAAACAAGAGCTAGCTCTTTTTATGGATTTATTCGCATGAAATTGCTTGAGATCAAACCTAACCTTCGTTGGAGAGTCATTATAAAGCTTAGTTGCAATCAATTGTGGACCAAAGAGTACAGATACTGGCTGTTTATTTGAATCGTACACAATTATGGAATCCAAGAAAGCGTCTGGTGAGCTCCTCTTGAAATACTGATCAAAACAAAATCCACAAAAAAAAATAACCAAATTAATGTATTAAGAGAGAGAAAATTCAAATAGAGATTCAATAATAAACGAAATGGATATAAGATTTTTCTAAGGCTTTGCTCTGACCAAATATTCAGGACACCGTGCAAAGCGTCTCCTCCACACAGGTCGGGTAAAGTTTAGACTTTCACTGCTAGATATAAGGCCTTAAAGAATTATTTGCACTCAATTATGTGCATAATATTTAAAGCTAATAGAGATTTTCTTACTTCTTGTTCGAGGGCAACTGGTGGATCTCTATAATTCGGCATTAAGGCAGTGAGAAAAACTGCAACAAAGATCTTCTCGGGAAAGCGCTCCATGGCTAGAGAAATGCAAAGGCCACCAAAACTATGACCAACTAGGACCACCTTCTCCTCACGAGGCAGGGAGGCCATGAAGTCAGTCAATGGTTGCACATACTCGAAAAATGAGGCGACCTCATTGAGCCTCCTCGGGTTCACCCCATTTGCGGCAAGGTCCAAGGCTGTGACACGGTGACCAGCGGATTTGAGCAGGGGGACAAGCTTGTACCAGCACCATGCTCCATGGTTAGACCCGTGAACTAGAACAAAGTGCTTGCCAGTACTCTCCATTTCTTGTTCTAGTGATTGTGTGCTTTGTTTACGAGGGACCTATATTTTTATATGCTATGTTTTGAGTAGAAATTATTGAACTGAATCACGTGATTCAAGACAATCTAATAATTTATCGATTTTTGAAGGTTGAGAGAAACTTGTAAGGAAACAAAATTTGTGTGTTTTTTGAGACGTTACATAAAATAGAGGGCGGGACATGCATTGGCCAATCTACTAGATTTGGTTACAGAAATATTTCAAGTTGGAATGAATTTGCATGTTAGGGCTTGAAAAATATTGGCTCAAACTAAGCTGGAGCTGACACTTGGCAATCTCTCTTTCAGATTTCTTTGAGCATCATAAAAAGGGATTGATAAAGAGCTAGAAGCCAGCATTCTTCTCATGAAGAGGGCATGACAAGTCCCACTTCTTAGAAGTATTTTCAAATACACAACGGATGTAGAGGCCGAATAGTACTTTCTGCTTTTAAACCGCTAAATTCTTTTTTATATTTTTAATTTAGTTTTCATAACCCGTTTCAATGTAACATATGCTTTTGCAAGGGATTATTACAAATACATAGTGTTATGGACTCCATTTCACTATTTTTTTTATAGTTAAAGCTCCATTTCACTATTTGACAAAGTTGAAGTCATGATGTCTTTAAAAAAATAAAGTTTGGCCAAAATATTAATGTGGACATGAAAAAATAGTAGACATTTGTCCAAACTATTCTAAGTATTAATTTCATGTATTAATTTTGTGCACAAGGTGTCACTTTTATGCATGTAGGTACAATAATAATAATAATAATAATAATAATAATTATTATTATTATTATTATTATTGTTTGTTTGTTTGCATAGACCATGTCATCAGATACCCGTGCATAACAATTGGTACCTAAAAATAGTAAAGATAGTTTGGATAATGAACATTGTTTTTTCATGTCCACGTCAGGTCAACTTCATTTTCTCAAAAGTTCATGATTTTGACTCCACCTAATGCTAAATATGGGTCCATAAATTCATCTATATGTAATAATCCCTATAGAATAAGATAGCAAACAATAATAGTAATAATAATTTTAACAAAAAAAATAATAATAGTAGAATCAAAGAAGAGTAACTGATGGCAAAACACTAGAAGGAGTAGAATCAAAGAAGTTTCCAATGGAATCTTCTTTCCGCTTCTTCCATTCTAATTTGTGGAACAAGCCAACCGAGACTATTGTAAAATTTTATTTTCTACAACAGGCAGACACAAAGTAATTTTTTTTACGTTGAGAATGCATGCCCATCCTAAAATGTCGATAGTATAAAACTAAGGGTTTGCTTAGCTTGTCATTCTGAAAATAATTTTATGTTTTTCATGTAATTAAAAACCAGAAAGTTGTACAAAAAGTCACTTAGTTTAATTTCTGAAAATCTAGTTATATAAAAGGGTATGTTTTCAGATAATTGTCTTCTATAATTATCTGAAAATATTTTTCTATTTTCGAACTTATTGAGTACAGTTTTTAAGTGGCAAACTAAGCAGAACTTAATTATTATTTTTTTTCTTGCAGCGTATTAGTGTGTATTTCTGTGATGCCGTTACATATATCCTTTATTTAATTTCATGACTAATAATGAGCAAAAATCAAAGAAAATAATATTCACTCTAAGCTTTTCAATTTAGTTCGACCTATGTGGTTGGACTTCTGACTCCCTAATGGCCCAATTGTCACTAAGCTTGGGCTCTCTCAGTTGGAAGCTTAAGACAAATAAATTTGTACTAAATACACGTACAAAGACCGAAATCAATAACTTATATGCCATCAATCATCAACTTTGAACCTTTTCATAGAGTGGATTCATGCTTGCGTCACTACCCCTGCAATTTCCATCTCTTTAAATGGTGAATTAGTTGGTTTCTTCAAAGGAACAAATGGCCCGTATAAGAAACGGGAACCCTCTTTCTCCATTTCTCTCTGTGTTGGTCATTGATGTGCTTGTCTTCTCCCATCTTGAAGTTCACTAATGATGACCCTCTCTTCAGGTTCCACTGGAAGTGTCAAAAAAGCAAGATTACACATTGCTTTTGCTGATGACTTAATATATTTTTTTATTTTTTTTGTCGTGGTGATTCCTACTCTCTTGCAATCCTAATCTAAGTCACATAAAACGAGAGCAGAAACAAGAACAAATTCAAGAGTGGGAGTGAGAGAGTGACATAATTAAGTTATAAGCAGTGAAAATTTGTGTGAGAGCACGCACGGAGTGTAAAAGCGAGAGTGCGCTTGGTACGTGAGAGCGACACATGTTGTTAGGTCCTAACAGACTCTTTGACATTCTTTTCATCTCTGTACTTTGTTCCTTAACCATGCGAAGGGTCTCATCTTTACTGCTGGTATATCTGGTGATGCTCAAAGAAGGCTGGCTAGTGACTGTGGCTTTCAATTTGGGGAGCTCCCTAAAAATCATCAGATATCTTGGCCTTCCACTTGTCTCAACTAGGCTCAAGGCAAATGATTGTAGAGTCCTGGTTGAGAAAATTACTGCTAGGATCAGTTCATGGACATCTAAGTTCCTCTATCATGCTGGCTGCCTCCAATGAATCAAATCAATTCTTTTGGGCATCATGGTGTATTGGAGCAGCTTTTTCCTCCTTCCCAAAATATGCTTATTAATCAGGTTGATGGCATTTTGAGGAGATTTTCGTGGGCAGGGGTTGATCTCAGAGCTACTGAGGCAAAGGTTGCGTGGTGAGTGTGGAGGCCTAAGGATTTTGGAGGTATTGGTCTTCCAAAGCTCTCAACTCCAAACAGGATCTCAATGGTAAGGCACATATGGAACCTGTTGAGTGACAAAGGCCAATCAATTTGGTATGACTATGTGAAGGACAACCTCATACAGCACGGAAGTTTTTGTACTCTCCAACCATCACAGTTGAATTCTTCGAATTGGAGAATGATACTGCATATCCGTTGCTAGACTAGGCCTTTTATCAAACATTTGGTGGGCAATACCAAAGACATTTCTCTGTGGCACGACTATTGGCTGCCGTTAGGACCCTTGGACACGAGGATAGACAGTGAAATCATTGCTCACTCACATTGGGATGACGGGCCACATGGCCAAGGTGGAATGTCTGTCTAATCAGGCGAAATCAATGGAGGATTCCCCGCATTTTTAGAGACATTATCAATGGATGAGCAGTTACCTCCGATTAGGGAATGTAATGATTCTGTCTACTGTAATTTATCTTTCTCCAACGTCTGATTGACACGGTAGTTAGCAGAGACAAAAATATTCTACATTTAGAATCAATTTGTTGGGGTGTAAAATATTTTTATTTTTTATTTTTTTATTATTTGATTATCCTACAATATTTATAAAAATAATATATTAAAATCTAACGAATATAAGTTATTAATTTTCAGCAAGTTTTTTTACACGTACGGTCTAATAGATTTTATCTCAATCTCGACCTAGACCCATAAATAAAAGTTAAAAAATATTTTACCTGAAAAAGAAAATTCTTTTTCAAATTATTTCAAAACAAAGGCAACCTTAAATTCAAGAGATTGAACTTCATCAAGATACTAATTCACTTGAACAATCATAACGTATCAATAAAAATCAATGTAACGTCAAGAGACACTCACACACACACAATCTCACAAAACATTAAATTATTTCACATTATATATATTTCTGCAATACAGTTACATTACATTTGCATATCTTTATTTGATAGCTTGTAAATACTCGTATTGAAAAACAAATAGAAATACAACTATTCACTCTGACCTGCTCGACTTATTTCGTAACTTTATTTCCTGACCTTTTATTTAGGCTGGCTGTGCATGCGACTTAATGGTGCACAACCCTTATAAGTTTATAACTCACTGCTTATGCTTCAGGTTTAATTATTAAAGAACACACACAGTAACACACATTCAATTATATCTATCAGCAATCTGCTGCAAAGTGATGTAAAGCTCTATGGGTTTTGAAATCATGACCAAATGATCAGATCCAGCTATGTACTTCACTTCATTAGGAGGGCTATTCTGAATCATGTATCTCTGGAAATCAACCGGAATGATTTGATCATCTCCACTTATTATAAAAACCCGAGTGACCAACCCGAATTTGTTCTGTGTCAGCAAAGGCTTGCTCAAGTCATTCAAGTAAAACCCAGTTGGCCTCACCAGCATTTTACCTAATTCAAGGTCCTGCATTCAAAGATACATGAATAGAGACATCAAGAAATTAAAACAAGAGCTAGCTGTTGCTAGGGATTTAATTATTCACTCGAAATTGCTTGAGATCGAACCTAAACTTCGTTGGGGAGTCATTATAAAGCTTAGTTGCAAGCAATTGTGGACCAAAGAGTACAGATACTGGCTGGTGATTTGATTCATACACAACTATGGAATCCATGAAATTTGGTGACGCCACCTTGAAATGTTGATCAAAATAAAAGCCTTGAAAAAAATAAATGTATTAAGAGAGAATAAGAACATACGAATAGAGATTCAATAATAGATGAAATGGGTGTAAGATTTTTCATGGTTTAACAATTAATAGATATTTTCTTTCTTGATGCGCACGCACGAGGGCAGCTGGTGGATCTCTATAATTCGGCATTAGGGCAGTGAGATAAACTGCAACAGAGATCTTCTCTGGATCGAAAGCGCTCCATGGCTAGAGAAATGCCAAAGCCACCGTAACTATGAGCAACTAGGACCACCTTCTCCCCAGAAGGTAGGGAGGCCATGAAGTCTGTCAATGGTTGCAGATACTCGAAGAATGAGGCGACCTCATTGAGACGCTTCGGGTTCACCCCATTTGCAGCAAGGTCCAAGGCTGTGACACATTGACCAGCGGATTTGAGCAGGGTGACAAGCTTGTACCAGCACCACGCTCCAAGGTTAGACCCATGAACTAGAACAAAGTGCTTGCCAGTACTCCCCATTTCTTGTTCTATTCCTTGTGTGCGCTTTGTTTTTGAGGGAGCAAGATTTATATATATACTACATTTTGAGGAGAAATTATTGAACTGAACCACGTGATCTAGGACCATATCTAACAATTTTGAGGGTTGAAAGGAACGTGTAGAAAACGAAATTTGTGTGTTTCTTCAGACGTTACATAAAATAGAGGGTTGGACATTCGCCAATCTACTAGAGTCGGTTACAGAATTTCAAGTTTGAATGAATTCGAATGCTAGGGCTTGAAGAAAAAATGGCTCAAAGTAAGTTGGAGCTGACACTTGGCAATCTCTCTAGCTTTCATGTCTTTGAGCATCATGAAGAGCGCTTGACGGGAGCTAGAAGCCAGCATTTTTCTCATGAAGAGGGCATGACAAGTCCCACCCCTTTGAAGCATTACTTTTTCAAAAACACAACGGACGTAGAGGCAAAATAGTACTTTCTGCTTTCAAACCACTAGACTCTTTAATTATACAGTGGTATAGAATAAGATAGCGCCTATAAAAAAATAAAAATGTGGATGAGAAAATAGGAGAGGGAGGAGTGATGGGAAAACAATGCAACGAGTGGAATCGGAAAGAAGTTTCTCATGGAATTCTAGCTTGTGAGTCAAGGGTTTGGTGAGAGTGACTTAGAAAGGAAAGGCAAATATTGATCATTCGTGTTGTTTCAACCAACCAAGAATTTTTTTGTGCAGAGAGAAGAATAAGATGAAAAATGGAGCAGAATAATAATTGTTATTTTCTTGAATAATCTGATTTACAATACCATTTGACAAATCTACTTTTTTTCTCCCAAAACCCCATTGG
The DNA here is from genome assembly GCA_025631255.1 of Cornus kousa. Taxonomy (NCBI): domain Eukaryota; kingdom Viridiplantae; phylum Streptophyta; class Magnoliopsida; order Cornales; family Cornaceae; genus Cornus; species Cornus kousa. The sequence goes on from JAOTQH010228436.1 coordinate 8,599, forward strand.
ACTTCCCAAAATTTAAACTATTTCCTTGGCAGGTTTTAGCCACACATCATAAATGCACACTAATTAATGCAAGAAAAAAATTCGAAAGACACAATAAACATGACATTACAATTAAATTTTAACATTCCGACTTAATGTGATGTTATGACACCCAACAATTCAAATTTATTTTTTGAAAGTGCTTTGGTGAAGATGTCCGCATTTTCTTCTTCAGTATTGCAATACTTCAGTTGAATCTCTTCATCTTCCACGGCTTTTGTAATAAAGTGATGCTTGATTGAAATGTGCTTTCTGCGACTATGGAAGACGGGATTCTTTGTCATAGCAGTTGTGGATTTGTTGTCGCACAAAATTGGAGTAACTTCACCTTGCTTTTCACCAACATCTTCTAAAATTCTCCTTAGCCATATTACTTGTGAAGTTGCAAACGATATTGAAATATACTCAGCCTCGGCAGAAAATTAAGCCACCATTTCATGCTTCTTTGATACCCAAAAAAAATACACCCGAACCAAGGGAGAATGCATAATTGGAAGTACTTCTCATATCATCAACAAATCCGACCCAATCATTATCACAAAGTCCAAGCAACTTTGCATCAACATTTTTTTCATACAAAATACCAAAAGCAAGTGTACATTGAATATATCCTAACACCCTCTTGGTAGCTCCAAAAGTATTTGGCTTAGCTTGTGCATAAACTAAGACAATAAGCTTGTAGCATACATGATATCTGGTCTTGGAGCTGTCAAATACAATAGACTTCCAACCAAACTTCTATAGAGAGATGCTTTTGTTTCTTTGCTTCCATCTTCTTTCATCAATTTTTCATTCACAACTAAAGGAGTACAAACAGATTTGCAATTCAATATTATAAATTTTTCAAAGAGAGTTTTTGCATACTTCTTTTGACAAATAAAACTCCTTCTTTTTGATAAATTTCAATGCCCAAGAAGTAATGCAACAAATCCAAAATCCAAATCACTCGTTTCATATTTTTTCATCATTTCCCTTTTAAAATCATTAATCATTTTTTATCGCTACCAGTAAATGTGAAAACAGTGTAAACGGGGGTACGGAAGCTATTAGTTGATTTTAATTGTAATTAACTCCTTTAATAACCTAGATCTGATTATTAGGTCAACTTGCTCAATTTATAATTGATTAAATTATATGATCAATTAACCATTTACAATCACAAATATAAATATTGAAAAGTAAAGCAAATTAATTAAGGTGAGAGAGATTGCACTAGGATTTTTAGTGAGGAAACCCAGTTGGTAAAATAGGCTAACTGTTTATATAGGAAAAACCTTGTGAACAATGCAGTCTAAAGTAAATTGATTCACTATGTTTCAAACAAAATACACTGAACTTTGACTCTGACTCACATAGGAATGGCAACAGGGGCGGATTTGGGCGGGTGTACCCACCCCGCCCCCGTAACCGTTTAAATTTTCCCAAACCGCCCCCGCCCAAAACCGGCTAAATGGGGTGTCCTACCACCCCATCCCTGCACTGTTTCACCCCGCAGGCACCCACACCGCTTCGTCTACTCCAAAAAATTTCCACTGTTTATTTTTTCTTTCTCAAATACAACTAATGATTAGATGAAAGGCAATTCAATCGGATTCACGCACAGATAAGTGGACACATGAATATATGAATTCACTAATCAAGAGATCAAAATGAAAAGTATAAATAAATATCAATAAAATAAGATTAAAAAAAAATTCAATAATTGAATATGAAATCAATATAATCAGCATAAAATAATTGGGAAATCAAAATGAAAAATCAACAGAGTTTTTGCAATTTTGTAAATCCTAGAAACACACACAAGAGAACTAGTTTGGTTTGTTGCAAAATTCTAGACACAGAGTCCTATACAGTGACATTCAAAACCCCTATGTTTCATTTGATCAGAGGAATTGAAGAGTCAAAAATATACAAAGGGAAAAAAATTCATATGCATGTATATGAAAAGTACAACATTAAAAGGGATGTTTCAATTTCAAAAAGAATAGAGAGTATGATTAAATCCATTAAGGATCTTCATGATTGCTACAACAAGAGAGAGAAATCATCGATCTGCGATGAGGAAGAGGGGAGATGGCCTCGCTGCGAGAAAAGAGATAGATGATCCAGCCGCCGATCTACGAGAGAGATGAAGAGTTATCACTGTTGTGAAGAGAGAGAAATAGCATCGCTGAGAAAGAGAGATAGATAGTCCAGCCACCGATTTACGAGAGAGACAAAGAGTTATCACTGTTGTGAAGAGAGAGATGGCATCGCTAAAAAAGAGAGGGTTGGCGCCACTGTGTGTTATGATGAGAGCGAGAGACCTTGAATTGGGATGATGAAAGGGGGGCGCTGGATGAGAGAGTAAAAGATTTAGGGTTCTTTTATTTGGTATATATGTAATTAACATATATAGGGGTATTTTAGTAGATTTACAATATAAAACAAGGCGGGGCTGGGCGGCCTTCCCCCGGCCCCGCATCGAATCCGTGTGGGTTTTTTTCTATAAAACCCTTCCCCGCCCAAATCCCTTAAATGGTTAATCAAAATCGGTAAAAATGGAGTTGGGCGGGTACCAGCGGGTGCCGCGCCCGTTGCCATCCCTAGGCTTTCACCCTATCGTTCTACCAAACACCAATTACTGATGATCCTCTGGCTTTGCGACGTCCCGTCCAACAGTAACTTGACCTCAGACTTATGCTTGATATCTGTAGAAGAGTAGCAAGTAGATCAAACAACACTCCACGATTGCTTTGATTCCTTTCAAAGTGTAATCTCTTTTACTTCTGTCCTTCAAGATCTTAACTTGATTTAAAAGAATTAAATCCTGCTTTTTCCTCAAAATCTCTAAATCTTCAATATAACTCCAATTCTGATAAGATAGAAAACAACATTACTAATCACTCATGAATATATGTGTGTGCTCTAAAAAATACATTCAAAATAATCAGATTTGATTTTCTAAATTTTCTCTTTCTAAAGGTTTTCTCAAAATATAGAATTGATATTCCTTAAAGTCATTAATAAACCTAGATGACTAAGAAGGTTTATATAGAGTTTAGAATGTCCTAATCTCTTAGAAAATATGAAAAATTTCGTGCATAGGACTTGGAAGGAAGTTGGGATAAAAAAGGAAATAATTAAAATAACGAAACTGAAAGTTGGAAAGTAGTTAGGACTACTTGAATTGGTTCAGCTGAACCGGTTCAAGATTAGCAGAAGATTTTTTGAAGCCAATATTAAGGCCTTGAACCGGTTTAAGGATGCTGAACTGGTTCAAGTCTTGTAGACTTGAATCTTTAAGGCTATGAAGATTGAAACACTAATTTTGGTATGTCTAAAACATATACCAAGTGTAAAATGTGTCCTATCCTTTTTAGATTCATTCCTAAAGTGTTATTCTTACCTTTTCTTGAATGATCTCATTTATGGTAACTTTGAACGACCTTCCCCGTAGTCGCTGTTGATCCCGATATAGTAACTTGAGTTATAACTAGAGTAGGACTTGTTTTGTTTCTGATAATTGCCAATTACAAAATAATATCACACAGTAAACACCAAATTATCAACATAAAGTGAGACAAAGAATACAGATTTTACCTTTTGTCTTGTAGTACAAGGTTGGCTCACTTTTGTTTCTTTGAAAGCCTTTTCTAGTTGAAGTAAGCATCAATCTCACTATACCATATCTAAGGTGTTTATTTTAGGCCATACAAAGCTTTTTTCAATTTGTAAACCTGTTCTTCAACTTTTCCAACAAAGCCTTGAAGTTGTTTGATCTAAATAGACTTCTTTTTTCAAAACACCATTTAAGAAAGTTGATATTTCATCAAGTTGATACAAGGACCAACCCTTTTGGGCAGCCAAAGCAATGAGTGTTCTAATTGTGTCAAGTCGAGCCATAAGTGCTAAGGTTTCTTGAAAGTCAATTTAGGGTTGTTGAGAATACCCTTTTGCTACAAGTCTTGCTTTTTTCTTTTGAATGGAGCCATCTGGATTGAATTTTATTTTGAAAATCCACTTCACACCAATCACTTATTTTTCTTTCGGGTTCTTTACTAACTCTGAAGTCTTATTTTTCTCAATCATATAAATTTCGATCTTCCTTTATAGCTTTCTTCCATGTTTCCTCTTTAATTACTTCTTCAAAACTCTCTAGTTCAAACAACACAAAAATTGCAACTTGCATACACTTCTCTTTTTCAATCTTCTTGGAGTTGAACATAGAGATGAAGAATTTGAGCTTGATGGAGAAGTTGGAGTTGATTGTAAGCTAGCCACTAGATACATTTGTTGTGGAGCTTCAAGAACATCTTTAACTTCATTTTCTTGATTTTTTTATTCTTTATTGAAAATGATGACTTGAACTTTCTTCTCTATCCAATCCCAAGAGGCCTTCTCAATAAAGAGAACACCTCTACAAATAATACATTTATTCTTCTCCAAATTAAAGAGTCTATAGCATTTGATTTTGATATATAAGCCACAAAGATTCCCTTTTCACTAGCTTCATCACATTTGTGCCTTACTTCTCCTAGAACATGCATGAGCTAAACAAATATACCTAAATACCTTCAAGTGATTCATGGATGACTTCCTTCCATTTCATGTTTCAAATGGAGTTTGATTCTCCACTGCCTTTTTTTGGGCTTATACTCATCAAATAAACAGCTGTATTCATGGTTTCAGCCCAAAAGGATTTAGGCAGCCCCATCTCATGAAACATTGATTTACCCATCTCAGTAATTGTTCTATTTTTTTATTCCCGCCACGTACTCCATTTTGTTTTGGAGTGTGCCGAACCATATATTATCTCTCCAAACCAATATCTTCACAAAATTTGTCAAATTCATTTGAGTTTTACTCTACACCTCTATCAACACTTTGATAAGGTGTCCACTTTGCATTTCAACAAGCTTTTAAATTTTTTTAAAAATAAAGAACACATGATTTTTGCCTCATAAAATAAATCCATATCATTCTAAAAAAATCATCAACATAAAGAATAAAATACATGTTACCCACATGAGTTGGTGTTGTCATCGACCCACACACATCGGTATAACTAAGTTACAACGGCGCTTTAGGCCACCAAGCCTTCTTTTTCGAACACGACTCTTTGTGATGCTTGCTAAGAGCATAACCTTCACAAACTACTCTCGATGTTCTTTTATTATTGATTCTTTAACCTTTGAAAATTCAAATGCCCAAGTATTTTATACCAAAGCCATGACTTATCAACAATATTCATCTTTAAAGTCACATTTTTTTAGTATGAAAAAGTGAGAGGAAAGTATAACGGCCCTCACCCTACTGGACACAATATTATCCGCTTTTGGCTCCCCCGAATTAGAGACTTCCCAGGAGGTCACCCATCCTGCTACTATTCCAGGTTAAGCATGTTTAACTTTAGAGCTCTGATAGGTTCATAGCCATCATGAATTTAAAATGCGTTGTGTCATAGATGAAGCTAGTGAAAAGTGAATTGCCTTGCTTGTTACTATTGTTGCCTTGCCTTGCCTGTTAACGATACA
>JAOTQH010228446.1:0-14153 GCA_025631255.1 Cornus kousa
TGGGGAACTCGGGGGCGAGTTCTTTGTACGCAGGAGAGACTGATGTAGAACAGCTCACTCATGATTATCTAAGCGTACATGATCATCATTATCAATATAATTTCAGTGTCTCTTGTGAGTGTGTTCTTTGTGAATTCAAGGGTTTAACCCTGTTCTTTATCGTTTCTGCTACGTTAATCCAAGACCATAGCCTCAGTCTCTGTGTTCTACATTCATGCTCTACTAGATGTAGATAGTGATCATGTGAAAGTAGAATCTGTAGACCTGTAGCATAGATCTGAGAGAATTGAAGTTGCATTTTTTTGCTGATGAGACCTTTTTTTTGGTCCCTCTCCCAGGAAGGGTTAAATCTTTCTGCTAACATTTGGTTAATTGTCAATTGCCCTTGGTGGTTGTACCAATAAACCATTCTACATGACTTTTTGCACTGTTGTTAGAAACTAAGATCACATCTGCTGCATATATTAGCAACAAATATATGCACGTATGCAAAACTCTCTTGAGCACATGAGAATGTGAATTTTTTTTTTTATTTTTTTAAAAGAATGTCATGGAATGTATTTAGGTTACTAAAATGTTCAATTCTCTTGGACTGGCCATAATGGTCTTTCCACCACTTTCATTTACACCTCTTGCCTTTCAACTTCCCTCACACAGACATGCATAGTTAAACAAGACAACATGTGCTTTGGCCTCATCCAATTTGATATCCTATACACTGTCAAGTTCATTCAAGTTCATTTACCCATCTAGAGATCACATAACATGAACGAAACTATGGATTTAAAATGGAGCAAAAAACTAGGTGTTTAAACATTAAATATAATAATAAATCACGAGGATATATATATTTATATAAATATATTGAAAGCAGAGAGGTTGGCACCTCATGATTTGTCCTTATTATAATGTCTTTATTAGAATACCAAGTGAAAAAACATTTTCCTGGAATTTAATAGCACCAAGATGGCGCATCGGTGCCAAGAACCAATTGTCAAGCACCGATATAATTTGTATCTCTGAGGTACGAAATGCAGCTATGTTTCTTACTAGATTTTCTTTTCTGGGTATAGATTGTTGGACATGTGGGAAGCAGGACACAGCCAATCAGATATGCTGGTCAGTATCATCCTCTTCAAGCTGGGCCTACCTATGTTCATCCAAGTTCTCTAAATGTAAGTATTCGGAGGATTCTATGTGCCTCTTTGCTGTAGTTTTCTCGCAGTAGTCTAGGTTTTGCAACAAGAAACAGAAATGTTTGGGCAATTAGTTTACTTCTTTTATTGATATTATCAGGTTATGGTTGGACGACTGGGTGGGCAGCTCGTATACGTTCATCCAGTTTCTCATGTAAGTTACAATCCTTGCAACTTGATTAGATTACATGATAGATTATTATACCAGTTTGATATTCAAAACACTATTTAATTGCTTATCAAAAAAAAAAAAAATACTTCATTTAATTGGACTAGTCCAAAATATAAGCTAGCAGATTATTTCATTAAATTTTATTCAGCTGCTTTTCTAGGCTCTAGTTGACTTCAAATATTTTTCCAACAAGCCAAATGTGGTCTCCCTTTTAATGTTCATTGCATGAACACTGCAATTGATGTTATGAGCAACCTTTTATCCTATTTGTATTGGTGTTCAGGTTTTAATTTTAACAGACAATCTTACTATTACCATTAATCTGTTTTCTTTTCCGAAGAAGATGGTTTAAGTTGTGATTTTAGCTTAATAGTTTCATTCGTATTTGTGACTGAAAAACTCCACTTAGCTTAATGGTTGTTAGTTGTAACTTCCGTTGCGCTGTGCTGCTACTTTTTACAGTGCGCTCCATGATGATCTGATTGCCCGTTAGAAAGCTATGAACATGGCAGGCCCAATAAAAAGTAGGCTGAATGAAGAACTGCTGTCATGCCTCAGTTGAACTGAATTTAAATATGTTGAAGTTATTGAGTTCTTTTTTCTTTCTGCAAAAAAAGCTGATGAATGCTTGTTATATAAAGCAGTCTATATGGGGATGAAATGCACTTTCAAATGATAGCCTGTGTAAACAGTGGCTTCTTATAACTACTCGCAGCTAGTAGAAGAAATTCTTGAGGCCATATGCATTAGGTTGGTCTCACTCCTCATGCCTTGATATTTAGAAGGAAAAATCTGTCATGTTAAAGCTTATCAAAATTTTCATTTGCTCGAATATATATATATTTTTAAAAATAAATTTGCTTGAGCCTGTTTCCGTAATTCAACTTTTGTGCAGTCCTCTCTTCTTTATGTTTTTATTTTCACTTCCAATTTTCTTTTCTTTTTCTTTCTTTCTTTCTTTCTTTCTTTCTTTCTTCCCTGTTTAGTGTTTATATATATATATATGTTACATCCCCAAGTAGTTGGTAGAAGGTTCTTATATAATCTATATATATGTTACATGAAATTTTTGATTGCTTAGTTGTCTTCTTTTACCTCTTCTATTTTAAAGGATGTGACTCAGGGTGCATCAGCTCTCTCTCAAGTGTCTACTCGTCCTCTGCTGACTCCACATCAGGTCCATCTTCCTAAGCACCAAAGCTTAAACACAATAAATCATGGTGAGTAGTTAAAATGTGAAAAAGTTGTGAATGTTTTTATTATTGCTAGTGTGATCAGGAATCTGGTCATGGTTTGTTATTGATAACCTAACAAGAACTTCCATTTTAGCAAGTAACCACAATCTATGTGATAATGGAGCAATGCAATCATAGAAGAGTGCTCCTTTTTAACTCTGGGATGGAGACTGTTACTGTGAGGTTCTTCATCTAATGGCTGAAAGATAGAGCTCAAGTGAGCAGGGGCATAGCCAGGTTTTCATTTCTGCACATGGGGGTGGGTCTGGATACTTGATAACTAAAAAAAAAAAAAAACCAACATGACAAATATAGATTGTTCAAATCAAAAGGCAAACAAGAAAAAAAAAAATCAGTGCAAAATAAGATGCTAATCAAGGAGTAGTATAAGAAAGAAAAATACTTGACAAATATAAGAACCAAAATATTGGTAATATTTCAATTGAATATAATTACAATTTTCCTCGAAGAAGATAAAAAAAAAAAGGTTATAGTGCATACTACATAAATCATACATAAGTGCAAAAAGAAAATAAGTGGAGGGGAAAAAAAAAAAAAACACGAAGAAAAAGAAAGAAAAATGAGAGTAGTGGGCGGGGACCGTGCCAGGGGGGATATAGCCTACTTTGGCTACGCCCCTGCAAGTGAGACTGCTCTCATGATATATTTTATCCTATGCTAATATTGAACGGACTTTAAAAAAATTAAAAAAAATTAAAAAGAAAAAAAAAAAAGAAAAAGACAAAAAAACAGAGGAAGAGGAAGAGGAAGAGGAAGAGGAAGAAGAAAGAAATACAATAGGTTAATGTGAACTGCACCTTGTTTAATATACTTATCATGCATCTTCTGGCATGATGAACGGAAAAAGAACATGATAAACTAAATCAAATGGTTTCATGTGAAATGTAAAAGCAAATAAACAAAGTATCCACTATTTAGCTTGGTCACCAGGTTACTAACACTCGACTATGGTTACATCCCTTGGGAAGTTAATGAAAAATTTATTTTTTTATTGAATGCAAATAAGGATTTCCATGGAGGCAGCCACATTGAGGGTGGTCCCTAATGCGACGGTAAGGTTTCCCTATTACAACTTTGAGGTCACTGCTTCAAAATGGAAAATAACCTCTTTGCATGCGGAGGGTAAGGCTGCGTACATCTTACCATGCCCAGACCCCACTGTGGCTGGAGCCTCGTGCACATTGTGTTTTTAATTTTGAAGGTTATGTCTATATCTGGTCCAAGTGTCCAGCCCTCCAATGCCTCCAATTAACGAGGACCAATTCTAGGTTTTTTTTTTTGGATGGATTCATTGATATAGATGGTTAATAATTTCAACGTAGATGGTTGGTCACACAATCTTTCTTAGATTAGTGTAGACATTTACCTACGGAACACTTGCAATGAAGTTCATGGTTATATTTTTGTATGTTAATTTTTTACAGTTTCAGTTTAGCATGAAGTTCTGAATTATGGACAATGAAAGAAATTTGCAGTCTCAAATAAACATTTTTGGACAAAGGACTTTATGAATCATATGTAAAACCTGTAGTTACTTGGAACAAACATTTTATAACCAAACACAATTAGTCAAGTCTTTTTATTTGTGAAGGAACTTGTTTCAAATTTAGTTGCTGGAATGTGTTACGGAAGCAATTCAACTTTTGTGCAGGAAGTGCTGCAGCTCAAGCATTGCAGGTGTGTGTGACTCCCACTTTTATAGCCAGTGGACAGCAGCCGCTTGCGGTGCCAAGCCATATACCTCTTACGCAACCTCCCTTCCCTATTATTCGTCCAATTTCAGTTCCAGGATCCAATGGGTTTTTCAGCACCAAGTTCTAGTGAATATCCTCTTCTATAATTTTTTTTCCCCACCAAAATTTTGGCATATCATTAATTTTTTAATCAAGTTTAGCTTTTTCCATTTTTATTTTTATCCTACATGGGATTTATAATGTTTATGTGATGAGAGGGGTTGAAACTTTGTAAAGCTGGTCTAAGAACAGAGTTTTGTGTATTTATTTTTTTCCTTTTTGGTTTTTGGGTAGAAATAGTGGACAATTTTTTCTCTAAGATTTCATCGTAGGTTCGATTTACAATCTATTGAATGGAAGTTGGATTTACGGAGAACATTAAAAAAAAAATTGGGAGTCCATATGTTTCTTCATATAATATTCAGATAGAGAACTACACTTAGGAGATCATTGTCTTCTTCTTTTTATTGAGAAATATTAGAGTTAAAGCTGATATTGCATGTAAATGATTATGAGTTGGAGAACGATATTGTTACTATATGTTATGCATTTCTTTTCTATTCTTTCTTCGTGTAATTTGTCAATATGATAATGACTGGAATTCAGATTCTGTACGTGGAAAGTGTAGGACATCATTTGGGTGGTAACTTCTCAATGTATTGCACTGCTTGTATTTCAAAATGGGATTGTGGAATTGTAAGCAATTTTTCAACCAGTGAGTTAAAATCATGTTGTTAGTTAAGCAATTGAGACACTGCAAGCAGAACCATAAATTAGAACCATAAATTAAGATCATCAGGTCATTTCTCTACCCAGTTCTTGACAATGGATATCGGAGTTATGGTGGCTTAATTTATGAGATTTCTCTAGTGATTCTTTTGTTGGGTACGTGTATAATCTGTCTTGATCATATTGTAGGACCAAATTATGATTCTTTGGTTCGGTACGTGTATAATCTTTGTCTTGATCATATCGTAGGATCAGAATTCGGCTAGCGAATGGTGAGGAGTTCGGCCCTCATCAAGTCAGTTCAGCCACCCTCAGTTGGCTATAAGGCGTCCAATATTTCATTGAATCAGATTCTTAGCCTATTTCATGGTTAAGGACCACTGAAACTAATTTGGGTAAATACCGACAATGTTCCTCCAGCCAATGATGAGTAGTAGTGAGTATTCTCCTTGCTTCCTAAATATTTTTCTCTTGGAATATTATAATTTGTCCTGCTTATATCAAAATTGGATATCCGCACTAGTAAGATTTCAAAGGAGTCGTCAGATAGCCGGTTGTTACTACATAGGAGGAGAATTCTGATGAATGACAGGAGCACAACCACATTGCTCCCATGGGGACACTGTTTGGTGCTCAAATAAATATTTTTATTAACTTAGCATTTATTTAGTGCAACTGTGGTTTATTCATAGAGGAGTGTTACTCTTACCGTTTTAATTGGCTATTTATACCAAATATAACTAAGTGGAGGGTTAAACTTTCTTGTTTATTGTATAATTGACCAATTAAAATAGCAAGTTCTAGCAATTCAATGCAACTATTCGGTGTAAAAATCATTATTCTTATTTATATTGGCAACTTGGAGTCCCCCAAGTCAAACTCCACGCTAAGACTACTTTTCTCTCAAAAAAAAAAAAAAAAAAAAAATAGCACATAATTCTATAATTGTTGAGAGGGACAAGGCATATTCAAATCAGAGTGCCAAAAACAGTTTTCATCCCCCAAACTACCATGATTTCAATGGATAAAGGTTTTTTTTTTGGATTAACCTGGGTAGGGTTGCAACTCGGGGCGGGTTTGAAGTATTACTTGAGCTTAACTCACTATATGAAATGCTAAATCCATGCCCAACCCAACCATATCTTCAACCCTAACTAATCAACCCGAGTTCAATTTATCTTTCTACTTTTAAATTCAGACTTGCAACTCAAGCTTAGATTTTATGTTGAAAATTGGATGAATTAGAGTTAGTCATATAGTTAATCTTCACACAAAAAATTTAATATGATCTTGAATTAATTTTAAATTAAATTACTCTTAAACAAAAAAATAAAAATAAATAAATAATAAATAAATTTAAAGACATTTTATAAATTATGAATAAATTACAAACAAATTCGTAGAAAACTAATTGTCTTAAATGTTGAGATACAATAAGTTAAGATTTAACAAATTAAATTGTAAAGAAAAAAGATAATCATAGTTTAAATATTATATTTAATGTATTTAAATTAAAAATATATATGAAAAATAATATTAGAATTTGGATTCGAATTTGCTCTGGTTACTAGTACATCAACACAAGCCCAATCTTAATTAAATTCGAATTGAAATTTCAACACAGACCCACTCTCAATTTGTAAAAATAATTGTCCAGGCCCACGAAAAATCGGACGGACTTGGGTTACCCAACCCAAGTTGCACCCCTAATCCAGGGTTGCCCCAACTAATTCCCAAGGATCCAGAAAGGCCGAGTTAGTCATGGAATATGACCACGAAGGCATGACACCAAATAATTGTTTGCACTCAGTGAGAATTGAACCTCAGCCTTGATGCTTCATGAAGCACCAGGACCAAGTGACCTTGCGACGAAGCCAATCCCAAGACTGACAAAGTTAATATTTAACAAAAACGAGAGAACCTCCAAACTGCTAGGCCACACAGGAAATGCTGAAGCAATTGCATCTGAAACCTTTACAGTGAACTATGTACTGATAGATAATTATAACTAAAGCATAGAAGCCAGGCATGTATGTAGCAGCATGCTCTCCACTTACATGTTCTATATTTCTACTACCAAAAGTGAACAAAAGGTTAGCTTTTCTTTAGGATCATAAATCCAAACGTCAGTCTTAGATGTAACACTAGCTGTTCTTCTATCTGAGCTACAACAGAACAAGGATTCCACCTTTGCAGCCTTTCCATGAATTCAGTTCCCAAAAGTTCACAGAATTTGTCTGATTCGATGGGATTCCTCTGGCTGAGCTCTGTAGGTAGTACAAAATTGCGATCCTATACATGTCAAGGCAGGAGATCTATTGTAATTAGACACTTGATGCCTGAGAATGTGTGTTTCCCTGAACAGTTTCTTCATTTCCAGGATCAGTTTCTGGGCTCCTTGATTCATCAGATTCGAGTCTAGAATTTATGTCCACGCGTTCAATCGGAGACACCTGGTTTGCTGTCATTTTTTCCTGCAAAAACTTCACAAAGTGCATGATTTTAGCACATAATTGGCAATTTTCAAGTTAAATATATCTTTGAATTTAAGCTTCAGTTTACCTGCAAAAGCTGAGTCATTCTGCCAGTTCTGCTATATTCCAAAGGTTTAGAAACAGGTGCAGATTGATTATGAACATCAGAATGAATAGTTTGCAGCGGCTGGATAAAAAGAGGCTCATTCGAGCTTAACCTAGAATCTTCCATTGACGATATACCGGTGACCTTACTTTTCTCAGACTGCATTTCAGATAAATGTGAAGAAACTTGAACCCTCTCATTAATTTCACCTGGCATAGAAACACTGGTCAATTTCATTGACTGGGCTTCTTCCCCATGCAGGACTTCTGAAGTACCTTGACGAGAAGGACCAATGTCAATTTGCACACTCCTGTGTGTTATGTGATAGTTGGTTTGAGATTGTGTGTGCAGCTCTTGGCTTGCACCCGTCTCAATCTGTTTGCCTTTTGAGGGCACCACTTGAGCAGCTAGGGATGCAACTGGAGGTATTAGCTGGGCATTTGTTAATGCATTAGATAAATCGACTGGCTGGAGTATAACAGGCACCACTGTGCCTCTCGAGCCCACTAGAGGAACATCAGGTGCTGCCACTGAAGTCACACGTTTCCTTTTTGAGGACTTCGGGCTCTCAGTTCGAGGAGCAAGTCTATGCATCTGACTTGTAAGATGTGGTCCATTCAGTAGAAGAGTTGCTTCGTTTCCACCAAGATTGACATGCTGTTCATTTCTTTCTCTGGATCGAGCCTTGTGAGCACGGACACGAGTTTGATTTTCTGTTGGCAGATGAATATCATTTCTCCTAATCATCTGAACATGTGGTGCCACATCATTTCCTGCTGAGATGGGAACATGATGTCCTGGCTTGAAGACAACACCCCTCAGGTAGATATTGGAGTTGCCAATCCTAACATTGAGCAAATAACCAGCATCAAATGCTGCCTCAACGACTCCTGTGACTACCTGGCCCACCATGCCATTATTTCCATCATCAATTGGATCAACTTGATGGGGTCGGTTCCTATTCAATCCTTCAAATCCAGGTGGCACAGGAGCACTCTCCCCACGGTTTATGCTCTGATCTTTCTTTGGGCGACCCCGCTTTCGCTTCAAAGGAATGTTTGGAGGGGCATCGAGGCTGTTCTCTTCATTGGCTTGGTTCATTTTCAGGAATTGTGCAAGTTCTCTAGCCTTTCCAGTAAGATCTTTTATGATGCCATCACTACACAGAATGGAAATCGTCATTGAGTCAATAGTAGCAAATAGTGGCCAACGTGATGGATCTCATTTGAGACACAAATAAAATACATGCTAACACTAATAAAGCATTTTGCAAATATTTAGGTTTCAGCATAGGAAATCATTGTAACTCACCAAACTACTTCGATTCTAAAATTCCTGCTTCAAAAAGTGCAATTTCAGCCAAGTTATATTTGTTAGAGGATTAGTTTTATATTTGAGGGCAGTCTTGTCCTTTCCCTCAGTTTATTAGTTTAGGTTATTTTATATTCTTATATATTGTATTACTTTGTATCATCGAATAACAGCAACTACAGATTTCTTCTCTTCTCTTTACTGTTTGTATAAATCTAACATGGTATCAGAGCAGTATTCCACAAAGCAAATCGCATCAAGTCTTGCAACATAGCATTGATTTTGTGTTTCTTTTGGCACCTTCTCTCAAAGCAATTACGAACCCTAGTTCCACTGTCTCTCGCAATCGGTCAGAATTGCAGCAGCTACCACAAATTGACGATCTTGGACTTGCAATTTCTCTCTCTTCACTACTTGGATATCTTCTCTTCTGGTTTGCATCGCACACAACCAGCATCTCTGTTCGCAATTCTAACAGATCACAGCATTGTTTTCTGCTGTTCGCATCCTCTCTCTTTGCAATACTGTTTGCATTGCAGCATTATCGCAACCCATAATCACAACCCATCACAACTTTTATAAGAATATAAAATAACCTAAACTAATAAACTGAGGGAAAGGACAAGACTGCCCTCAAAAATAAAACTAATCCTCTAACAATATTGTCAACATAAATATCGCCAATAATAAGCTGATGTGATTCACATTTCATGTCTTTCGACATTCTACCACAAGTTTCAACGTTTTGTTGTGACCCACACTCAAATAAGGAAATCTATGCATTTAATTAGTCAAAATTTTGTAAATTGATTCCATGGTATCTGTTGATCATACTTTCTTTTTCCAACTACATAAAATATAATCATGATCAGACAGTGCCAGAATGACCTATATCCGCATTTTTTTTTTTTTGGTGACAAGTAATGTCTGCAACTATTTCTTATCAGTAGTTCAGTACATCACTCTGGGCTTCAAAGGAGCCATCCTAAATGAAGCATGATCACAGATCCAGAGCATGGCTTCACCATAGGCCAAGGAGAAGTTTTAAATCTTAACCTTTTTCAATTAAAGTCGAGCACGCTAGCATAAAACACTGCTACCTAGTGTAGTAGGGAATTGCAAGTTGCGTGCATACCCTTTGTCATTTGTGAGAGTTGATCATTCTATCCACACCATAGGAGCTAAACTTGCTAAGAGCTATATTCCTTTCTACCAATAACGAGCTTTTCTAATACTAAGAAGCATGAATATGACACGACAGAGACAGAAAAACACAACAAATCTTAAAAAATTAAATAATGGACATGACAACTAATAGATATATATTTTTATATGTGATAGTATATTATAAGACTACTATTCATCAAATGCAAGAATAAAAAATCCCAGATCACAATAACTAATGAACTATAACAAGTCTCTCATTTGAGAAGACAAAAAAGGACAGATCAGGCTAAGTCCCTTTATAAAATTTGTTGTAATTTAAATCCATAACTACAACAAAAGATTACACTTGTACAAAGAATGAAAAAAAGAAGGGGAGAGAGACAATTGGATAATAAAAGATAATTCTAAATTTGTAACTACAACAAAAGATTACACTTGTACAAAGAATGAAAAAAAAAAAAAAGAAAAAAAAAAAAAAAAAGAAGAGAGAGAGAGAGAGAATGATAAATAGAATTCTATTAGGAGAGAGAATTAGTTAACGAAAAAAAATAAAAAAAATAAGGAGTATTAAGGTTTAATTGAGAAAAGAATTGCGGTATGTTGATTATAAAAGAGAGAATCTATAGAGGAAAAAGTGATTTGCGATAGGAAGAGGACAAAAAGAAAAGAAAAAGCTAGAGAAAGAGAATTATTTAAAAGAAGGCTCACTGGTAGTCAAGCTCTGATGCTCAAGTTTGAAGCTTTGTTGTGAAAGAGAGCAAGATGTGTATCATTTTCGTTGTGAATTTTTTAATAAGTAATGTTTAACCAAGATGTGTTTAACCAACAGGCCTAAGGCCTAGCGGTATCAGGCTCCTACTTCCCCAAAAGGGAGGTCAGGAGTTCGAACCTCAGTGGAGGCGTGTGTGAGTCCCAACTAGGAAAAAAAAAAAAAAAAAGAAAAAGAAAAAGAAAAGAAAGTAATGTTTAAAAGAATTATTGAAGGATTTAAATATTAAAGTTACACCCTTTCAAACAACTTAAGCTTTTAGATGATGGTTGTTAAACATGGTATTAGAGTAGGCAACGTCCTGTGCTCAAACCTCACTGTTACCCTGATAATTAAAAATTGAAACACGTAGACCAAAAGAAGGCACATAAGGGAGCGTGTTGAAGAATTTAAATATTAAAGTTGCTTAATTTATTAAAAGATGTTCAAAAGGGGAACGCATCCCTCAAAAACAAAAGAAGGCCAAAGAGGGCCTCTAAACCCTTCATCAGATCCAAAAACTCTACAAGCTTATACAAGGATTTACAATTTCTTCCTAGAACCCAACAAAAAAGAGTGCTAAGAATAGAGAATTTTATCGACCCAATATGATTTTCCTTTTCATCATGTGATTTTTTTTTTTTTTATTTTTTATTTTTTATTTTTTATTTTTTTTTGTGATAATTAAGCAAATTCGTTCAAAAGGAGAACGCATCCCACGAGCAACAAAAGGACCCTATGGACCCAAGGAAGAAATAAAATCAATTGTCTCCTCCAGGGAGGAACAATGCCTTCCGGAACCCCAAAAGCATAAAGAAGTAATAAAAGTTGACTTAAGAACAACAATTGAGGATTCTTTTCCTTCAAAGGATCTATTATTCCACTCCCTCCACAGACACCAGCATAAGCACAACGGCACCATCCTCCAAAACCTACAAGCATGACCTCCCACAAAGCATCCTCTCCAAGCCTCCATCAATCCTCTCGTAGATCTAGGCATCACCCACGACACCCCAAACATGCCTAACAAAAGACACCAACAGTCAAAAGCCATTGAAGAGTGCAAAAGAAGATAATCCACCGATTCTCCATTACATTTGCACATACAATACCAGTTAACTATTATTTGTCTTCGCCTCATCAAATTGTCAAGCATCAAAATCTTACCCCACACCACTGTCCATGTAAAGAAAGCCACTTTGAGTGGCACCTTAGATCTCCACACTGTTTTCCATGGAAACGTAATCCCTGTAAAATTTGTGAGGCAACGGAAAAATGAACTCACTTCAAGCCTTCCCCGAGCAGAAGGCACCCAGATAAGCGAATCTCCACCTCTGCCACAATTCTCATGCTAATACAAGGACTCTAGCAACCCACAAATGTTGTCCAACTCCCAATCTTAGAAAGCTCTCACAAACTGCACATCCCAAGTCAACCTCCCGCTATCAAGCCGATAACAGTCCGCAACCGAGGCATGCCTGTCAACAGCAATCCTAAACAATCTGGGAAAAGAACAAGCCAGAGAACAATCCCCAGACCAAAGATCCTCCCAAAAGCATACGTCCCAACCATCCTGAACTCTGAATTTGATGTGTTTTGAAAACTCATTCCATCCTTTTCTAATGGATTTCCAAACACCAACACCACCAGGAATCCTCAACAATCCCGAACACCCCCCTCCTCCTCTCTTCCCAGAACCAGCACAAAATAACCCTCCTCCACAGCCTATGGCATTCCACTCCATACCTCCACAACCAGTTACCTAGGAGCGCCCTGTTAAATGACACCAGCCTCCTTAACCCTAAACCTCCAGCCTGAATCGGCCTACAAACCTGCTCCTAACGGACAAGGTGATACTTAAACTAGCCTTGTAAACCACCCCATAGAAAGTTCCGCTGAAGCCTCTCAATCGAAGCAGCAACCACGGATGGAATATGAAAAAGAGAGAGAAAATATGTAGGAATACTTGAAAGCGTACTTTTCAAAAGAGTGACCTTCCCACCTTTCGATAAGTACTGCTTCTTCCACCCTGCCAGTCTCCTTTGAACCCTCTCAACCATTGGATCCCAAACACCCACGGTCCTCGAAGAAACTCCCAAAGGTAACCCCAGTATGTAATTGGAAAGCTACTAATTCCACATTCAAGAATAGAGGCTAACTTACCTATATTATGCACCTCCCCCACTGGAATCAAAGCACTCTTCCCTACATTTACTTTCAAGCCTGAGACCGCTTGAAAACAAACCAACACCGACCTCAAGTACCTCATCTGGGACACCTCCGCCTCGCAGAACACCACAAAGTATCATCCGCAAACAATAAGTGAGGTATCTCCAAGTGATGAGCAGCATCCCAACCCAAGTCCACCGCCCTCCCCATCAACCTACTCAAGGCCTCCATAACAATAATGAATACAAAAGGAGACAATGGATCCCCGTCGCAGACCTCTCGAACTACCAAAAAAACCAGTCGGAGACCCATTAACCATCACCAAAAATCTAGCTGAAGAAATACAGGCTTCAATCCAATGCCTCAATTTGTCCCCAAACCCCATTCTCTCCATCAAATACAACAGAAACTTCCAACTCACATGATCATAGGCTTTCCCAACATCAAGCTTGCAAAGAACCCCTGGGACATCGCTCCTCAGCCTCATGTCCACACATTCGCTAGCAATAAGAGTTGAGTCAAGAATCCGACGCCTAGCAATAAAGGCATTCTGAGACTCTGAAATGATATCATCCAGAACATCCCTCAGTCTAAAAGGTAGAACTTTAGCTATTAGTTTGTAAATGCACCCCAACAAGCTAATAGGTCTAAAGTTCTTCACATTTGAAGCCCCCCCTTCTTTGGAATAAGTGCAATACACGAGGTATTCAAGGAACTCTTTAACCTCCCATGAGAATGAAAAGCATGAAACGTATCCATCACCTCTCCCTTAACCACACCCAAACTCTCCAAAAGAAAACTCATAGTAAGGCCATCCGGACCCGGAGCTTTATCCCCGTTACAACTCTGAAGCGCCTTCAACACTTCCTCTTCAGAGAACGGAATCTCCATCCCATCTCTACTAAGCTCAGAAATGGAATCAAAGTGAAGCCTATCTAGCCGGGGTCTCCAAGCATAAGGCTTTATAAACAAACCTTGATAAAAAGAGACAATCCCTTTGCAAACATCCTCCCCGACCAAAACCTCCCCATCAATAGTAATCCTCCCAATGTGATTGCCTCTCCTATGAGCATTTACAAGCCGATGAAAAAA
>JAOTQH010228452.1:0-14151 GCA_025631255.1 Cornus kousa
ATCCATTTTTAGCCCATTTTAACATTATTGACCTGAAATAGACAAAAACACAAATAAGTACTAAAATGGGTAAATAATATAGATAAAGGTCCTAGAATACTCAAGCTTATCGGGTTTAAATGCGCACTTTTCAGTGCTCATCATATTTCTCTAAAATTGACTTACGTTTTGGATATCATCAACTTTGGCTTAGAGAGCAAGATGTTCCTAAGACAACGTTTCTCACTAGATATGGTTCTTATGAGTTTCGTGTCATGCCTTTCGGATTGACCAACGTACCAGCAGTCTTTATGGATTTAATGAATATAATCTTCAGGGCTTACTTAGATCAATTTGTCATCGTGTTTATTGATGATATTTTGATATATTCTAAGTCGGAGGACGATCATGCTCGACATCTTCGCACCGTGTTGCAGACGCTTCGTGAACACCAGTTATATGCCAAATTTGAGAAGTGTGAATTTTGGCAGCGAGAAGTAAAATTTCTAGGTCATGTAGTGTCAGAAAAGGGGATAGCAGTGGATCCAGCCAAGGTCTCAGCAGTGGTAGAGTGGGGACAGCCTACTTCACCTATGGAGATTCGGAGTTTCCTCGAATTGGTAGGATATTATCGTAGATTCATTCAGGGGTTCTTGAAGATAGCGGGACCACTCACTTATTTGATTAAGAAAGGTGTACTATTCGTATGGGAAGAACATTGTCAGAAAGCTTTTGATGAGCTAAAAAGCAAATTTACTTCTGCACAGGTTCTATCTACGCCACAGAGCGGGATAGAGTATCTTGTCTATATAGATGCTTCTTTGTAAGGTTTGGGGTGTGTTTTAGTGCAGGAGGAACCCCCAATTTCGTATGGATCTCATAAGGTTAAGCTTCATGAGCTTAATTATCCAACATACAATTTGGAATTAGCAGCTGTGGTCTTTGCCTTATGTACTTGGAGGCATTATCTGTTAGGAGAGTCTCTTAGATTATTTAGTGATCACAAGAGTCTGTAGTATTTATTCACTCAGCGGGAGCTGAATATGAGACAGCGTCAATGGTTAGAGTTTGTGAAAGACTATCATTTCTCTATACAGTACCATCGAGGGAAAGCGAATCTGGTGGCAGATGCGCTTAGTCGCCAACCCTATGCTAGTCTTTCTACATTATTTGCCACTGAGTATGATGCTTTGAAGATGGTTGATGAGTTATCTGATGCTTTTATGGCTTGTATGGTAGTTACACCTTCTATCATTCACAAGGTACTGAAGACCCAACTCACACATCAGCCGTGCATTGATAAGGTTGCAGAGATAGCTTCTGGGAGGTTCCATTTTATTATGTGGGGACTGATGGATGCTTGACGTACAAAAGGCATTTAGTAGTACCTTCTGCTGATGATTTGAGGAAAGATGTGATAACTGAGACTCACTATTCTGAGTTTTTTGTTCATCCAAGGGGAGACAAGATGTATCAGGATATGAAAAGGCAGTTTTGGTGGGCAGGTATGAAGAAGGACATTACTATCCAAATGTAGTACTTGCCAGATGGTCAAGATCGATCACCAAAGACTGCCAGGTTCTCTACAGCCACTACCTATACTGGAGTGGAAGTGGGAGAGCATTTTTATAGATTTTGTGGAGGGATTGCCTAATTCGTTCAAGAATCACAATTCAATTTGGGTCATCGTCGATAAGTTGACCAAATCAACTCATTTTTTTCCTATTCGCACCGATTATACTTCAAAACAGTTGGCGATACTTTACATTATAGAGATTGTGAAGTTACAAGACATACCATTATCTATTATATCGGATAGGGATTCGAGCTTTGTGTTAGGGTTTTGGAATAGTTTTCAATAGGCTTTGGGTACAGAGTTGCATCTTAGCACTGTTTATCATCCTCAGACTGATGGACAGACCGGGAGGGTTAATAAGATAATGGAGGATATGCTTCGTTCTTGTGTCCTTGACTTTAAGGGCCACTGGGAAGAGTATATGCCACTTGTGGAGTTCGCATATAACAATAGCTTTCAGAAGACTATTGGTATGGCACCGTTTAAGTCATTATATAGCCGACCATGTAGATCTCCTATTTGTTGGATGGAGGTTGGCGAAAATAGATTTTTGGGTCCTGAGTTCATTAGGGATACCTCTGAGACGATTGCTCCTATTAGGGATCATATGCGCACTGCCCAGAGTAGGCAAAAGAGTTATGCAGATCGTCGTACTTATGCATTGGAGTTTCAGGTTAGAGATCAGGTTTTACTCAAAGTGTCTCCCATGAAGGGCGTAATGCATTTTGGGAAGAAAGGGAAGTTGTCATCGCGTTTCGTTAGTTCTTTTATGATTACGGATCCGATTAGAGCTGTAGCATATCAGTTAGCACTTCCAGACCACTTGCACTAAGTCCACAATGTTTTTCATGTTTCCATGTTGCGAAATTTTTTATGAGATGAGGATCGATATCAACATATAGATGTGGGTGAGATTGAGTTGCAACCGGATGCAACAAATGTGGAGTCACTGTGTCGCATTATAAACTGTAAGGATCATGTTCTTCGGCATAAGGTTATATCGTTAGTACATGTCCAGTGGAGTCACCATAATGAGGCTGAGTCTACTTGGGAACGAGAGGATGTCATTCGTTCATAGTTTCCAGACATAATAGAAGAAGGTAAGAGCGAATTCCAAGGACGGAATTCCTTTTGTTAGGGGGAAAGAATGTAATACCCCTAATTTCAAAAGGATAGTCTCGGTATTATTTTAATTGTGTAAATTACATTTTAATTACTTATTTGATTTCTTGGCTAATTGTTTATTTGTTTAATTGATTTAATTATTTGTTTAAATGTGTTAATTGACTTATTTGTTTAGATTATGTTGTGTGCTAAAACGTGTATTCGATTTCTTTGTTTAAATTAAATTGTATGCGATGATGAGTATTTATTTAGGAATTTAATTATTTTATTTTTATTTTTTTAAGGAATCAGTTATGGATAGTAGTAATGGACCAACTAATTGGATCCCATGGACTACTTGGATAAGGGGTTTAATGGGTACGAATAATTACCTATAGATAGTTGTATATATATATAATAAATAAATAAATATATATATATATATATAAGGAAAGTCCTTTAGTAATAATCTGGTGTATATTTATATATTATATATAAAAAGGAATGCACATAGATTTTACGTAACATATATTTCACTTACCTTTTTAATATTTTAATATTTATTATTTTCTCTATTAAGTTAACTTGGATTGGGAAAAAGATTAGGTTATTCTATTTAGCCTATAAATATATAGCTATAGGTTAGTAAAAGGGGTTAGAAAATAAATCATGAAATATATTCTAGAGAGAGTAAGAAGAAAGACGAAGGAAAAGAAAAAAGAAGGAGGCTAGGGTTTTTATCAAATCCCTAAAAGCAAGTTTTAATTCTGCTCTTCTCCTTTGATTCGTACCCTATGCATGCTAGATTAATTATAGGTTTTTTGAATAAATTAATTGGATAAATTACATGGATTAATTTAAAAATTTTAGTTCATGTTTTAATAATGGGTTTTAATTTTTTTTTCTTTTATGTTAAACTAGTCATTGTTGGTGGCCATGATTTTATTTTATTTTTACTTGAATTAATGCTAGCATGAGACAGTATTGTCTATAGATATGAAATCAAATTTTTTTTTATGCATAAAGCATGTACATGAAACGAGGCCTTAAGAGTACTGAATTAAAGCGTAAATTGATTCATGTATATGAAGCATAAACTAGTTTTGTGCACTATGAAATCAAATTTGTTTGTTTCTTCATAAGGCACGCCAAACGAGGAAGGAAGGAAAAAGTCAAAAGGCTACATTGATGCATCAATTTTACTATATGTAATTTAAATGTAGTTTTCCTCCTAAGGCGTACACGCCACACGAGGAAGGAAAAAGTTAACATTTAACAAATTGTTTGGATTAGGTGAGTAGGAATGAATCTTCTATACATGAATAATAATAATAATAATAATAAAAATAATAATAATAATAATAGTTGGTTATGCATTAAATATTTTTAAATCATTTTGATTAATGTTAGAATATTAAATTAATATTTGTTGTTTTTCATTGATGGATCTGAATTAAATATTTATTTACTTTAATTAGATTTATTAAGAATTGGAATGCATGATTTAAGATTACATGTTAAGTATGAAATTTAATTAATTTTAAAAGGATAAATTAATTAAATGTTGTTGGATTAAATTATTTTAATCAATTATTTAGATTTAAATTAATTTAATCAAAACATGGGGATGTACAATTTAGTTGAGATGCATGTTAATTTCTTATGATGTAAATTAAATGCATGTTACTTAGAATTAATATTTTTACTCAAGTAAATGCAAAGAATGTGTATAAGATTTATATCATGCTTATTTGGATTATTATATGTAAATATTATTTATATTATCCTTAGATTGGAAACTTTTATTTGGTTGTGATATGGATTAATGCACCATTATGGGATGAGGGCATATTAGGGACGGATTAACTTAAGAGTTAAGTCCTACCTATTTTTAATAAGGGAACGGATTAATCATAGTGTTAAGTCTTACTTATTCGTGTCAGGTCAATGGAATAGTTGGATGACATATTATTATTAAATAATAATTGGATAGATTATTTTGATGGTTGGATAGGACGGATTTTACATATATAATTATCGCCATGATATGAGCTTGAGTCTCAGGATCATTGGTTAAGGTACGTATATTGCCAGAGATGCGTAGCTAGATATAGTATAGTTGTGTACCCTGGTATGTCTAGGTACTCATGCCCACTTTATGTGCATTTTATATGTTGCCTACTATTCAGGTTGAGACAACTCTATAGTCTAGTGAGGTTTCTTTAGTGTGTATGTCTCTATATATGGACTATTTAGTTATTGTTGAATTAATTAGGATGTGTACATGTATCGGGTCTCTGTTTGAGATGTAGTAGATTAGAACTTGTATATGGGCCTGACCCACCATTATTTTTTTCAGGTGTTCGTCAGTTCCAGTCTTAGAGATTGTTCATGAGACAATCATTCACTCTTCCAACTCTACGTAGGACTTTTCTTCATGATTTATTTATCATTTTTATTTCGATTCAGTTATTTCAGTTAGGTTATTATTAGGGGTCCACAGTATGGATTCCCGAGTTGTAGTTTAATTAATTACTAGTAGCAGAAGATTGGAGGATTTTATTATGGGATTTTAATAATTATTTATTTGAGGATTTAATATTTAGTTTCCTTCAGCTTCTTATTTATTTATTTATTTATTTATTATTCTTTTGTATTCCAATGCTTGTTTAAATATTAATTGTTTGATATCCCTCGGATCTGTACTCGGACTTGATCACCCATGGCTCTAGAATCTAAGGGTATCACATTGCTTCCAACTTTCAAAATCCATTTCATTCATCACTTTTCAAACGTTTAACACAACCCATCCTATGGTGACCCCATGGCGACACAAGAGAAGGATTGGCTACAGTCTCTGACCCATGGTAACCCCATGGCGTCATTTAGGACCCAGATAACTCAACCATGTTAGGGTGATCACCCTAATTCCCTCTAGGTCACATTAACGCCACAAGCCCCAGGTAACCCCTAGGTGACCGAGTTTTCGCAAACCCTTATCAAATCTCTTCCCAAAAACCCATTTCTTTCCATTTCAAAACAACTTTCCCATTTTCCTTGCCCAATGTTATGCATGAATGCATCATGCTATTCCATGTCATGCCAGTGTCCATTATACTACATCTAGTTCAAACTCAATTTACATAGCATACTTTTCAAGAAATCCCAAGAGAAATATTATGCTTTCATATTATGAAATTTTGACAATTTAAACATCATAGGCAAGGATTACTATCACATTAAGCATGCTAATTTTACATAGTAACAACTACACACATAATCACATACTTCACTTACAACACTTAAGTCATTAGAAGAGAAATCAATATCAATTTAGCATGCTAGGTGCCAAATCATGGAGAATAATTCCCAAAAGTGCAAGAAATTGTGAATTATGTACCCCTACCTCATTGAAGCTAGCCAAACAAGCCCCAAGGCCTCCCAAATTTGAAATTCTTCCAAACCGTAGTAACCATGGTCTCAAATGAAGCTCTCACCAACAAGAACAACTCTTTTCATAGCTTTACCAAATTCATACTCTAAACCTCCCAAAATGGAGTTTGAAATATAGAAGATGCAAATGTGTGTAGATATAGAAAGAGAATGATAAAAGTTAAAGGGAGAGAGAGCTTTGGCCGAAAAAGAATGAAGAAGAATGGAGTATAGGCTTGGTCTTGCAAATACATGTGTGGCCATCCTTGTGCCACTTGTCACCATCCAATGGTTACAAACTTTTTGTCAAGTTACTATCATGACCTTGCCCTTCCTCCACAATTTCAACCTTATCCTCCAAAATATCTATCTTTAACATATAGATACAATATATGTATATGCATGTGAAATGACTACAATGCCTCTCACTTAAAATGAGAAAACTGGGAGAAGTTCCCGAACCCAAAATTCGCTCCGACCTCAAAAAATTTCTAGAATGACACGTCAACTTCTAAATGACTTGAAATGATTAAAAATAACACTAGAACCCTCAGCTAGAGGAAATGACTAAAACTCCCTTCGGTGCCTGCGTAACACGTAAAATGAGGTACTGAAATTAAATAAATTTAAAATATTCAAAAAACTCACGTAAATCAAAAAATGAAAAAATGAGAAATTCACAATGATCCTCCCAATTACCTCCCAAATCAAGTACACATGCCCGAAGCGTATCCTCCAAAATCTGGATAGTACGCTCTAACTGGCTATCCATCTGTGGATGGAATGTCGTACTAAGGTATAATACTGAGCCAAACGCTGCTTGAAGTCCTTCCCAGAACTTCGAAGTAAACTTGGCATCCCTATCTGAGACAATGGTTTCTGGAACTCCATGTAACCGTACAATCTTCTTTACATATAGCGCACCAAGTGCCTCTACGTCATCTGTTGCCTTAATAGGCAAAAAGTGAGCCATCTTGGTCAATTTGTCAACGATGACCCATACGGCCTCGTTGCCTCTCCGTGACCTTGGAAGAGCTGTAATAAAATCTATAGCAATCTGTTCCCATTTCCACTACACTACAGGCAATGGTTGCAACAACCCTGCCAGTTTTCGGTGCTCGGCCTTCACCTGTTGACAGGTAAGGCACTTAGCCACAAACTGCGCAACATCCTTTTTCATCCCGTTCCACCAATACTGACGTCTTAAATTGTGATACATCTTGGTACCACCTGGATGAACTGCAAAGCGGGAAGTGTGAAACTCCTGTAAGATGTCCTCACGATAACTTATGGGAACCACCAACAAACCCCTAAACCGTAGACCTCCATCTGCCTGCAAGGTCCAATCCTTCACAATCTTACCACTGGAGATCAAAGTGTGGATGGCATCCAAATCTGAATCCTGCCTCTAAGACTCAATCACTCGTACAACAAGCGTAGGCTGAGCCACAAGACTAAACAAAAATGCCGACTCATTGCAAACATCATCATTAAAGCACTGTAATCCCATTCTTGCCAGATCTTCAAGCATCTTCCACTTCTGAATGGCCAAACTAGCCATAGTCCCACGAGATTTCGGGCTTAAGGCATCAGCTACCAAATTTTCCTTACCTGGATGATACTGCAAATCAAAATTGTAATCTTCCATGAACTCTACCCATCGCCTCTGTCTGTTATTCAAGTCTGTTTAGGAGAAAAGGTACTTGAGACTTTTATGATTTGAGTACACCTCGAATCTCTCACCATATAAGTAATGTCTCTAACACTTCAAGGCAAACACGACAGCCGCTAACTCCAGATCGTGAGTAGGGTAGTTGTACTCATTAGTCTTCAACTGTCGAGACCCAAAAGCCACTACTATACCATCCTCCATCAACACATATCCCAAATCATCACGTGAAGCATCACAATAAATCACATAACCCAAGCCACGCTTAGGCATCACCAACACTAGAGTTGTAGTTAACCTAGTCTTTAATTCCTGAAAGGATAACTCACAGGCTTCATTCCATAGAAACTTGATCCATTTCCAGGTCAAACGGGTCATAGGCACTGCCAAACGAGAAAAATCTTTCACAAATCTCCGGTAGTAACCCGCTAAACCAAGAAAACTACAGATCTCAAAAACATTTTTGGGTTGCTCCCAATTCAAAACTATTTCTATCTTTGATGGATCAACTGACACTCTGCCTTCTGAGACAACATGCCCCAAAAACTTTACCTCTTGTAGCCAAAACTCACACTTCTCATATTTGGCATACAACCAGTGCTCCCGCAAAATCTGTAACACAACACTTAAATAAACCTCGTGCTCCTCCCAAGTCTGTGAGTACACAAGAATGTCATCCACAAAAACTACCACGAATTGGTCCAAGTAATCGTGGAAGACGCGGTTCATTAAATCCATGAATGCCACTGGCACATTAGTCAAACCAAAAGGTATAACAAGGAACTCATAGTGTCCATACCGTGTACGGAACTTTGTCTTCGGGATATCCTCATCCCTAACCCGCAACTGATAATAGCCAGACCTCAAATCAATCTTTGAGAAACAACTGGCTCCCTTCAACTGATCAAACAAGTCATCTATCCTTGGCAAAGGATACTTGTTCTTGATGGTGATATGATTCAACTTTTGATAATCAATGCACAACCTCAAACAACCATATTTCTTCTTAGCAAACAATACCGGTGCGCCCCACGGTGACACACTCGGTCGGAAGAAACCTTTCTTTCTTAGATCATCAAGTTGTTTCTTCAATTCTTCTAATTTGACTGGTGTTATATGATACGGTGCGATAGAAATCAGCGCAGTACTAGGCATAAAATTAATAGTGAACTCCACTTCTCGGTGTGGAGGCAACTCTATCAAATCCTCTGGAAACACATCTAGAAAATCACGAACAACTGCCGGATAATCTTCTTCCACTACATCCTCTTCTTCGGCTAATAGACTAGCCAAGAAGAAATCACCACGACTCCGTCCATGAATTTCATGCAATGATAAAGGCTGGGAATCACTCCGATCTCCCATGAAAAAGATATAGTCTCCCTCAGGAGTGCAAATTGTAACTCTTCCTCTGAAATAATCAATTGTAGCATGAAAGAAAGCTAACCAATCCATCCAGAGAATGACATCAAAACTTGTCATCTCCAGGAGGATAAGGTCAAACATAAACGTCCGTCCAGCTATCACGATGGAACAATCCCGCACTACTCTGCTCAAAGACATAGAAACCCCAACTGGCGCATCAACACACAACGCCCAATCCAGAAAACTAACCTCTAACCCCGATGCAAGTGCAAATGATGATGAAATGAAGGACTGAGGTGCACCAGAGTAAAAAAGAATGCGGGCCCAAGAACCAAACACTGGAAAGATACCTTGGACAACTGATGAACCAGAAGATGCATCAGCCGGTGCAAGTACAAAGACATGTCCCTGTGGTGCTTATGCCTGAGAACTGCTACCTTGAACACCTGACTGCTACACTGACATAGTAGGAGTGTCCCTCCTAACTGGTCATGAACCCTGAGAAGACATGGCAGGCTATGGTGGTGGCGGTGGTCTGAGCCCTGACTGAAATATAGCCGACTATGACTGCCTCTATCGTGACCCTTTGCCATTACCGGTGCCTACCGCAGACTCAAACAGTCTCGAATCTAGTGACCCTACTGGCCATACCCATAACAAGCCTTTGGAGCTGAAGAAACTGAAGTCGATCTCATACGACAATTGGACTTGTAATATCTCGGCTGCTGGCATTGATAACAAACAATTCCACCATTGTCAGACCCAACTGGCATAGGAGTGGTAGGAGCAGATCGTGCAGACTATTGCCCCTGTAACTAGGATGGATCACCCTCGTTCCTTTTCCATGAAGACCCTTCTAAAGATGGTCTTGCTCCTTTCTTTTGTTTTCACTATTCTCTCCTTGCATCTTTATCCTTATTATCCGCTTCAAGCATCAATGCCCTTTCCACCGCTTCAGAATAAACCTTGAGAAATTATGCTGTTAACAACGGTCTCATTCTATCATTAAGACTGAAAACAAACTTTTGAGTCTTATCAATTTCAACCCTCACTATCTCTGGAGCAAAGAGAGAAAGCGAAGTGAACTTGTTCTCGTATTCCGCTGCAGACATGCTCCCCTTAATAAGGTTAAGAAACTGTTCTTTTAACTCCCATCTCTTGGAAATCAGAAAATACTTCTTATAAAACAATTCCTTAAATCTGTCCCAACTCATCTCCTTAATCTTGTACTGGTTGGTGACTGACTTCCACCAAACCTTGGCATCCTTAGAAAACTTATAAGTAGCTAGGATGATCTTCAAATGATCCTCCGTCACATCCATTGAGGTCAGCTGAGTTTTAACTTAATTCGGGTAGTCATCTGCTACTATAGGATCCGCACCGCCCTCAAATATGACTGGCATCAACTGAGAAAACCCCTTAATTATTTTGAGATGCTTCTGAGCTGGCGTCTCTTCCACCTGAACTACAGATTATGGTGACAGCTGTGGATTAGCAACAATTGTAGTTCTCAAGGCACTTTGTAACAATCGATTCAGTGTCAACTCCGCCGAACCTTCACCCACTTCTACGAGTGCTTCAACATTTTCCCTCCTTGTGAGAACACCTCTCAGGAGAATCAAGTCCCTAAGAAGCGTATCCTCATCGTTTAGCTCTCACCAACATCACCCCTTTTTGGCCTAGGGCCAACTTCCCTGTTTTCCTCACACCGTGACATCGTACTATAAAATGAGAAAACGGTTCAATGATAGGATACTAATGTCCACCGAAAATGATTCATCATGAAATGGTGCCATACTAACACTTAGAGTGCGCTACAATGCAAGTAATTTTTTAACTTAAATAAGTAAGCAAGTAAGCACATAGACTATTAAGCATGCTCCTTCAAGTAAATAGCAAGTAGTAAGAAATCAAGTAAACAATGCAAACAACATCCTATGCAACCCTATGCAAGCCTCTACCCGTCGTCCTAAGGGTTTTCGAACCATGGCGCTCTGATACCATTTTTGTAACGACCCAAACCCGGAGGTCTGAATTCTACACGGTCCCTTACTCGAACCTGAGGTTATCTAAGTCCAACACAACATTTCTATAGTCAACACATCATTACAACACTTGAATTTCGCTTAGAGACAATTCTATGAATACTAAAATGCTCAAAGTGACAAAATCCAGGATGAGAGAAGAAGCTTGGACAAAAAGCTCCATTTCGGTTAACCGAAGTGGAGCTTCGGTCGTCTGAAATGAGCTCTGAAGCTTCGGTCATCCGAAGCTCTATTTTAGACGTTCGAAGAGAAGATGCTGAGAGGGTGCAGAAGGTTCAGTAGACTGAACCCCATTTCGGTCGACCGAAATAGAGGTCCCCAGAGCCCAAGACTTTGTTTCGGTCGACCTATGCACAATTTTGATCGATCGAAATGGCTTTCCTGAGCCTTAAATCCTGAAGCTAACCTGTGTGCTATGAAAATGGAAGGGAAACTGGAATAGGAGCTTGGAAATGATCCGAACTCAGTTTATACAATCAAAGACATGCCGTCCTATAATCAGGGATTAGAAATACCAACATGTGATTATATAAAACATTGATTGCTTACAATTACATAAAATTATACCTCCTAATTTCATTGGTTCCATTACATCAAATGAGAGTTAGAGATTCATGCTTGTGCTACACGGCCATATCTACAACTTTAGTTATATTCCCAAAACTATACATATACAAGAGAATGACCTATATACAAAAGTAACAAAAATGATCTTCTAGCATCTCTCAAGCTTGAGGTGGATTGTTGCCCACCAGTTCTTTTCTGTGACCTGAAAAAAATGTTTAAATATATTGGGTGAGCAATGTGCTTAGTAGGTGACACTTAAGACATGAGTCTTGTGTCGCTGTGAATCCAGATAAACAATAGAACAATAGGAATGGGAATCATATAATGTCGGGAAATCTCACAAAAAAATTTAATCTCAAATATAAATAATGTAATGCAATGGGATGCGATGCATGCGGATATCGCTCCCCATTTTCAAAACCATCCATCTGTCGCTTTTTAAACTGTTAATGTAACCCCCTTTGGTAACCCCTTAATGCTGAGAGAAGGATTGGTTACTGTCCCTAGACCGTTGGTAACCCCGCAGCATCATTGAGCGGCCCAAATAGCTTAAACCACGCTAGGGAAATCTCCCTACTTCCCTCTAGGTTACATTAACCTACCGGCCCTTTGGTAACCCCGCGGCGACCGGGTTTTCATAAAACCATTTCATCAAAACACTTTCCCAAAATTTCCCCTTTTCATTTCAAAATCAATTCTGCCCCTTTTCATTCCTAATGTTAATGCATGAATGCCTCAATGACACACACATGCTCATCATTTCACAATTTGTCCATTTTAAGCAACATGGCATAATTCGCAAAAATAATCAAGAAAGTCACAACATACTTATACACAACAAATTCTGACATGATGAACATATATATAGTCAATTCTTAAACATGCTTTTCACATAGAACAATTAACATACATAGTCACACAATTAACATATATGCATATATATCCACAATTTTCTAGATTTTAAGCAACTAGTCAAATTAAACAATAATTATAGGGAATTAATTCACTAAGGTACAAGATTTCATGGATTAAGGGCCCCTACATCAAGATTGGACAAAACCCTTGAAATGGGTCTTGAATTTCAAAATCCAAAAGGAGTCACAAGCTAGAATTTCTGGTATAGATGCGTAGAGCTTATCGTGCTCTTCGTTTTGCCTCGAACGACACTTAAATCTGGCAAGTATTGAGAGAGTAATCAAAGCTCAAAGCTTGAAGCTAAAGCAAAAAGAAAAATGAAGAAAAATGGAAGAGGAAGGAAAACATACAAAGAGAGAGAAAATGAGAAAGAATGGTGGTCTCTAGACCATTTATGAGTGGGTGGTGGGTCCCACCACCAACCCTGACTTTTCCACATTCCTTTTCGCTTTAATTTGGACCATAAACAAATGTAGATACACTACCACAAAAATACTATATCATCACACAAATTAAAATGCATCAAATGCAAATGGACTCAACCACAATCCCGCACGCAAAACGTGAAAAGACAGAAATGCCCTTGCGGAGACAGAATTTCAGAAAATTAAAGATGCAGAAATTTGGAAATGTTACAATAAGCTTCTAAGGATGATAAGCATTCAAGAACATTGTCTCCTTACCTGTAAAACAACCCAAACCAGTAGGGTGAGTAATCAAGTTACTCATAGGAAGAAGCATATGTGTATACCCTAAAGTTTCAATATCATTGCAAGATCAATATAGATGGATAGAAGGGATCATTCCACTTTATGTCTATGTTGAAGGTGTTCTAAGGGATCATCTTAAGCTAACATAAATGATTCTTTAATAACACATATCAATATCAATGTACTTAACAACATCAATTTGCCAATAATAAGAATTTCAAGTTACAATTAAGCATTGGTTGTCAACTTGGAATTTAATGCGAAATTAATTAGTGGAAGACTTGGACATCACGTCTCGGACTAAACCACGATCAAAATGGTTATTCCGTGCATCAACCCGTTGGGAAGACCACCCTGGTGCGCACTATATCAATTGGGGAGAACTCATACCTCCCGCACTTTAACCAAAATTTAGCCATATCATTTGTAACAATGTCCTAAGATAATCCAAAATCATAATCAAGTTCAAAACTCATACATGATACTTTAGGAATATAAACCACCTTCCATGCACAAGTATTTTGAAACCACACAAACCATGTGTTAGGGTTTCAAATCTAATATGGCATGCAAAATGACAAGTCATCACCATGATATTATGCACAATACAACACCCCAACTTCTCAATTTAAATCATGCCTAACAATAAGCTTTATATACTAAATCTCAACATTAAAGTAAAAAGCTTCTAAGGTAATTACAATTAGTAGTCCACAAGAACATAGAATTATTATTGCAGCAAATATAGCAATTCAAGTCAATAGAAATTGCATATAACATCAATAATTC
>JAOTQH010228470.1:0-14150 GCA_025631255.1 Cornus kousa
TGATAGCATCCAAGAGGGGCAAGTTGATCTTCACTTGCTTGAAAACTTCCCACATGTCTTGAATTTTACAATTCTTGGTCCCAAAATGTGTCGACTCTTGAAGACGTTGAGGAAATGGAGCTTTTGGCTCATAAGTAGTTTCCACATTTGGGTTAACATGTGTGGGATTTCCATGAATGGTATTTGGACGAGAAGAGCTTGGAATTTGATTGGAAGAGCTTGAATTTGGATTTTGCAAAGGATGATCTTTTTCATTTTTGTCTCCATCAACCTTGTTTTCAACCACTCTACCACTCTTAAGGGTGGTGATTGCTTGAACATGCTCATGACTCAGCCCATTCAGAGGAGGGGTTTCATCAATCGCATGTATCCCTCTAGGATTTTCAAATGGTTGAGTGGGAAGCTTACCCTTGTCCTTTTGAAGCATGGTTACAAGTAGGTGTTGAGAACGGAATCAACATAAGCTTAAACAGAGAATCCTTGAAAATGTTTTAGCACTTTGATTTCTTTGCATGATCTTAAATTAGGAATCATGTTTTCAGCTGTGTTAAGAGCATATAATTGTCTAAATATCGGTGAGCTTAGATGAAATTAACTGATGTTTAAAACTGCAGTACATTAAATTAGTTATGGTACTGTTTGGAGGAGTTGGTTGTGTAGTCTAACTTTATTAGTTTCAAGGACTGGAATTTGGATTCTAAATCTGTTGGTGGATGCGTGATTTAGTAATACACATGTTAAGCTGTATTTGTGCTTATTTTGGAATAAGTTGATAGTGGGTTTCTATTAAACTATGTTAATTTATGTTTGATTTGGAGGAACTAAATCTACAGTCTTATTTCATTTATATAAAGAACTGTAATGTGATATCTAAATCTTATATTGGATGCATTAATTAGCCATATAAATGTTGGACTATATTTATGCTAATTCTGGAGGATGGTTGATGATTGTTTAATATTGTTTATCAACTATGTTAACTGGAGGATGGTATGTACCTGTATGGGATGGTGACATACTAGGTGTGGGTTAAGTCCATCACCTACTTATGTCATATCAATAAAATAGTTGAATGACTTAATGTGGTTTCAGGACAGATGGATATACATTTATCAAACCATTATACAGATGGTTGATATTTGGTAATAGGGGTACGAATTTATATATATATATATATATATATTATATGTACCATAGTATGAGCTTAAGTCTCAGAACCATGGTTAGGGCGTGTATAACGCCTAGGATGGATAATTGGACATAGGTGTTGTTCTCTGGTAGGTCTAGGTTCTTATGCCCACCTTTGGATGTGTTTTAGCATGTTGCCTTCTATTCAGGCTAAGATAGACCTATTGGACTAGCGAGTATCCTATAGTGAGTACTTATACATATATGGACTACTCTAGATATTATTGAGTCTTTCAAGGATGTATCTGCGTATCAGATTCCTATTTGGATCATTGCATATCAAGACTTGCATATGGGCCTGACCCACTTTTTTTATTTTTCAGGTGCTCGTCAGTTCCAGGGTTAGAGTTTGATTATGTAGAGCAGATACAGACTTCCATTCCACTAACTATGTAGGACTGCTTCCTTATTGGTTTTATTTTTGATTTCAGCTATTTTACTTTTATGTTGGGATTTGTTATTAGGGGTCCACTAGATGGATTCCCGAGTTGTTAAATAATTGGAAGTTTTGGATTTTGGTTTTTAATATTTATATTTTGAGGATTTTCATTGGAATTCATTTCAGCCAATTTTACTTATTTCCTATTATTTCGATTTGTATTTTGTGTTCGTACATATTAATTGTTTGATATCCCTCGGGTTTGGGCCTGGGCCTTGTCTTGAATCCGAGGGGTATCATAGGATGTGCGGGGGCAGGGGGGAAGGGGGCGATGCGATATAAGATGCCCGGGAAGACGTGCCCTTGGTCGGATGGCTTCGAGCGCAACTTGCATTCAAAGACTCGATGGTTCACGGGATTCTGCAATTTACACAAAGTATCGCATTTCACTACGTTCTTCATCAATGTGATAGCTGAGATATCCATTGTTGAGAGTTGTTAAGTTTCGATATGAAGATGCAACCCCGCGATCGTGCCCGCAGACAAGACTTCGCGAGCTAGCTCTTTCGTTCATGTTCTCTGGCGCGGTTCACGCCAGGGTTCGTTATTTTTGGGTAAAACGACTGTGTCCCCCATCGTCATTGTAAAACACGTTCACGGGTCGTTCTGTTATGCAGGATTCGACAATGATCCTTCCGCAGGTTCACCTACGAAAACCTTGTT
The DNA here is from genome assembly GCA_025631255.1 of Cornus kousa. Classification (NCBI taxonomy): domain Eukaryota; kingdom Viridiplantae; phylum Streptophyta; class Magnoliopsida; order Cornales; family Cornaceae; genus Cornus; species Cornus kousa. The sequence goes on from JAOTQH010228470.1 coordinate 2,291, forward strand.
ATGACTTCTCCTTCCTGGACTTCTTGAATGAATCCTACTTCCAAAATTCAGTCGACCTCTTCAGCAATGATTTTGGTTTCTTTCTGGGGTGAATCTCCTCTGTTGTTGCTTCACCGAGTGGTGGCCTAGGTCAATGTTCAGGCTGTGACACGCTATCTGTGGGTTAATTATTGGCATATCCCAATGATTCCAAGCGAAGATATCGGTGTTCTGCCATAAGATTTTTGTTAGCTCTTCCTTTTTCCTAAGATAATTGGAGCACCCCCAAATAGGTCAGTTTGAGCTTATCCCCTGCGATTATCTACATGGCTTCTAAGGGTTCTTCGGTTGGATGCTCTTCTTCTAGCTCCTTACTCTCTTCGGGAGAGGAGGAGCCTGGTAATTACTATTTTAGCAAATTATTTTCCCATATCGGTTGAACAAATAGTAGTGCAATAGTAATCCTTTGTTACCATCTAATCCCCCCATATATCAATAACTTCTCGTCCGTTGGGGCCAGCGCATCTCATGACTTGACGTAGAGTCAATAGGACTCCTTCCATACGATGGATCCATCCTCAACCCACTAATAGGTTATAGGTCGAGTGGATATCCACAATCACAAAGTTTTCTTTCAAGGATCTTTTGGCCACAGTAACCGATAGTGTGATTACGCTTATGGGTTCCACCCTTCTTCCATTGAACCCTACCAGGGGATTTTTGGTGGGGCAGACCTAATCCATAGCCAACTTTAGTTGGTCCAATGTCCATTTCGTTATGATGTTGGCACTACTGGCAAGATCAATCAGTACGCGCCTAACCAAGCAATTTGTTGCTAGTAGGCTGATCACTAGTGGGTTTTTATGTGGATGTTGTATCCTTTTGAGGTCTCCTTCATGGAAAGAAATTTGTGCAGAACTCAGCTTGTATTTGACTGCATTAATTTCTCTGACCCTTCGTAGCTTATAGCCTTGCTTGAGTTGAATCCTGTAAGAACTTTCTGGTTATTGGTCTTCTTCCGGACGGCCATGGATCATATTCATTATCTAAACGGGATGGTTGTCTCCTGCGGCTTTCAAAGTTGGCCTAGCTCACTTAGGTTGCCTTTATTAGCCTGAGTTAACCAGGTAATCTGCCAATTCCTCCTTGGTTATCAATGCCTCCACCTGTCTTCTCAGACTCCTACAATCATTGGTTAGGTGGCCGAAATCACTATAGAATGCACAATGATTACTTTGATCCCTTTGTTCCATTGGCTGTCTGATCGATAGAGGGATTTAAAAATATTCCTGCCCTTAGTCTCTTGATATAGTATTGCCAGTGTTACCTTAGGAGCTGTGACCTTCTCAACTGTTCGAGACTTTTTCTCAGGGGCTCTTCCTTTAATGCTCGGAGGTTCCCATTGGATCATTGAAGTGCTCGGGCATTCCTTCGGTTGGCTTTCTACCGTAACCAAAGTCATTCTCTGTTACTATATCACTTCATTTTCTTTGAGTCTAATGTAGTTTTGTGCTCTTGAATTCAACTCTGACATGTTAGCCGGAGTCTTTTTAACCAGTGAAGAATGAAAAACGTGAACCTTGTACCATGGTTGTCTTGAATGCCTCTATGGTCATATCCTGGTTGTAATCTAGAATACCTGAAGATTCCATATTAAACCGAGTGAGAAAGGATTGCAACAATTTCCCCCTTCATTTGTCGAATTATAAAGAGACTGACAATGGTCTTTTTTTTTTCTTTTTTTCTTTTTTTTTTTTCTTGTTTCTACAGTACTAGGCTAGAAATGTAATGCATAGTGTCTCGAAGTTCGAGATGGACTTGCACGGGTGATTCTTGAACCATTCCAGGGCTACTCCTGTTAGATTGGATGCAAATATTTTGCACATGAATGGATCATTGTGTGCTTCTAGAGTCTTCTCCTGAGTGTAATGATTGAGGTGCTGGAGGGGGTCTCCAGTTCCATTACACTTAAGGAATTTTGGTATCGTGCACTTTTTGGTTCTTGCAACCCGTTCTATTTTATCTGTAATGGGAGTTTTAACTATTGATGCAGTGAACTCTCTTGCCATCTCCTCGGGTGTTTGGGCCTTCAGCCCTTTAATGTTTTAATCCATCTCCCTTTAGAATCTAACAATAAAATCATTCCCTGGTGATTGTTGATCACCAACTGGGACCCATGCATCTTTTTTTCCCGATTTAATATGGTCATCTAATGTTGGGACCTTGGTGGTCCGAGGCCCACCTATAGTGGAGTTCCCCGGGACGTAAGATTGGCTTGCTATTTCTTTGGCATCATTTCAATCCAGAGTGTCACTTTGGACATTAATTAAATTATTAATTAACACAAATAATTAAAACTAATCCTATATACATATATACCCATATATACATGTATATACTTCCATAAGTAAATACTGTACCCATTTACACTATCCAAAAGTCCGTGAATCCTATCCAAGCCGAACCTCGTTTAAAAAAACAAAATATGGTATAGGTCCCTTTTATAACTTTTCAACTCGTAACTTTTTTGTATCATCAATAAAAAATTTAAATAAAATAATAATGGTAATAAAAGAATAATTATAATGATAATAATAATAATTTGATAATATTTTTATTTTTATTAAATAGTATTAAAAAAAGTATGTTAAATTTTTTTTTTCATTTTTTTTTTGTTTAATCTTAATTTTTTTTTTTTTTGAGTCATACTTCGGGTTTCAATATTTTTGGTGTTTGGGTTGGACTTGATTCTGAATTGAACTTGTTGCTGAAAGTTTTTTATATGTAAATGTTTTGATTTTTTCTTCAGTTTTGATTTTTTTATTTATTTTTATTATTTTTTAAAAATTATTTTCAAATGCATCATGATATTTTCTATTAATATATAGTTTTATCTGATAAGTTTAACTTGGATTGTTAATTTGTTTTCTTTATTTTTTTTAAAGCATTATTATTTTGTTTTTTTTCCTTTAGTTTTATTTTTATTTTACTCTTTGTAAGTTTAATTTGGATTGTAATTTTTTCTCCCGTTTTTATTTTTAGTTTTGGTTCATTCTTAATTTATTAGTTTGAGTCAGGGTTTCAATATACTTTGTGTTTGGGTTGGATTTGATTTTGAATTGAATTTATTGCCGAAAGTTTTTGATATGTTAATTTTTTTTTCTATTTTTTATTATTGTTAATTTTTTTTTTTTTTATTTTTGGTTCAATCTTAATTTATTGTTTTGAGTAATACATCGGGTTTCAATATACTTTGTGTTTGGGTTGGATTTGATTTTGAATTGAATTTATTGCTGAAAGTTTTTGATATGTTAATTTTTTTTCTATTTTTTATTATTGTTATTATTTTTTTTAATTTTTGGTTCAATCTTAATTTATTGTTTTGAGTAATACATCGGGTTTCAATATTTTTGGTGTTTGAGTTGGACTTGATTTTGAATTGAACTTCTTGTTGAAAGTTTTTGAAATGTAAAAGTTTTAATTTTTTCTTCAGTTTTAATTTTTTAATTTTTTATCATTATTTACAAAAACATCATGATATTTTCTTTTAATATACCATTTTATTACTTAATTAAATTGGTGCAATTATAAACATTTAAATCACGATAAATAGTCTTGATTTTGATATTATTTTAGGAGTTTAAAAACACACCCATCATTAATTGAATTCCTATTGAAATATTATTTTTATATTTTTTACATTGTGTTAATTTTATGTTCATTGATCATTTTAGAGTTTTGCTAATTATATTTTATAGAATAATTTTCTAATTTATTATTGTAAAGATTTTGTAAATTGTTGTCATTATTTAATCTTGGAATCTGTTTATCTTAATTAATATATTAATGTGATTATTTTTTTTAAAAAAAAATCATTTTAATTACCATTTGAAAAAATAATTATTTAATTATTTTGTTGAATATTAATTTTAAATTAGATTTTAATACTGTTTTACTGGTAACAAATAAATAAATAATAATATATATATATTTTTAGGCTACTCAAAGCTCGACATTGAATACATATGAATAAAAAAGATGATGCATCTTCTTACTCCATGGAGGGCGACGAGGAGGTTCAAGAGTAAGGAGGAGAAGCTCTGGCCAGCAATACAGAAGCAAAGCAAATCCTAGGGGGATTGCTGATAACGGCAGAAATTTCAAATTTCAAGTTCTCTCTTCCTCTCTTTCTACCAATTCTTTCCCTTCATCACCAGACCAACCAAGACCCGTATGCACAAAACAATTCCATCTCTTTATCTCTCATCTATTCTCTCTCCTCTCTTTCTTTTTCTCATTTTCTCTCTAATACTGTATCTCTCTCACCTGGAAAGTAGCAAGAAGTGGGTCTGTTCTTAAGCTAGGTCGTTGACGAGAAAAAGGTTGAGAACCGCAAGGTTAACGAAGATGCCGTCGCCGACGGCAATGGCTTCGATTTGGGTGGAGGGTTGGTAGGCTACGATGTTGGCTTGGACCCATTTGTGGGTGAATGACTGGTCGGCGGCGGCGGAGGAGAGGTTCTCGTTGGGGAGTGCGACGGTGACGGTGAGACCCAATACCACCGCTGCCGCAGATGATGGAGAAGTCAGGCAGACGGATCAATCAAACGGAGCTCTGGGTGTGTGGCCGGCGGTAGGTGGTGAGCACCGGATGAAGAACCGGCGGCCCTAGCAATGTAAGGGTTTCTTCCCCTCTTTAGGCTGTAATTAGAATTAGATATCACTTATGTATAGGCTATATACTGCCTCTGCTTCTGCATCTGATTTCTTTACCAAGTTTTCAATGAAAAATAAATGCGTATACCCATTTCCAATACAGCACCAAATCAAATAAAAGGCTAGGCAAGAACATCACAAAGAAGAACATAAAATAACTGTAGACACAATTCATGGGAAGATGGAATGCAAATCCTGCAATTGAACCCCCAGTAGCTGAATACACTTCCGCCGTAGCACTGCATCCAAATTCCCATAACAAAGGTGTCAAATAGATGTGAGACACAGCCCACTTTTCTGCAGATTCCTATAATTAGAAATTGCAGACTGAAGAACAAGAGCAGTAGTCATAGAGGCTCTAGGCCTGCAATACCTCCACACGTTCTTATGCCACACAACACCATCGGAGGTAAGCCTGCACTTGTTCCAAACTGACTTGACAATTAATTTCAACTCCCGAATCCCTCCACTTGCTCCTTGGTACCTGAAAATGATAGGGTGAGCTAGCAGCCCAGTAGGAAAAACCATATCAAGAGTCTCCAAGAGGTTTAGCTCACATGAGAATAAGTTTTACAGAGAATATGTAAAAACATTTATAAATATAGAAGATAGATGTTGAAAAACACTGAGACAAAAAGCTCAAGAACAAAGCGGAGGATCAAGATGATTTCAATATAGATCAATATCAGTTTGGCGAAAACATATTTAACAATTAAAAACAGATTGTGTCATGGCTCAAGCAAGGAATTTAGGAATAAAACCACTCCAAGCAACTCAAGCTATAGAGAACCCTACTACCCATGAATGACAACATGAAGATGGAGATGAGATGGTGATGAATTCTACAATTCAGCCCCTATTCCTATTCCTCTCCTTCCTTTCCTTCTTCTTTCTCTCACTAAACCCTCACTGCTGGAGCTCTCTTGCTCACTCTCTACTGTTTTCTTTTCTTTGTCTTGGTTCAAGTGTGGATGTAATAGAAGAGAAGGCAGCAACAGGTGTAACTGCTGGGAACAAAACGTGTCCTATGGGTTGTATAAACAGGTGTGATGAGGTTCTAGGAAGCTGCCACTTGGATTCCAAAACTGTCCATCACTAAAAAGTTAATCACACTAATGCCCCAATAAAATCAATTAACTCCCTAAACACGATTAAGAGTCAATAAGCTCGATTAAGAGTCACTAAGCTCGATTAAGAGTCACTAAACACGATTAACAGGCCTAATAAAATCTTAGGATATCACATATATACTAATAAAGATGTCATTGATACTCCAACAATACGGAAATAAATTGTTTTGGGTTGCTTTGGTAGGTTTTCTGAACAACTGGAATAAATTTTTGTAGTTAATGGCATAATGAAAGAATTTTTGTTTCCATGGTCTGGCACAATGCAATTGGTCCTAGTGAACATATTGAATTTGAATATTTCTGTATTGTTCAGGAGTTTAGTGACCAATGGGAAGTGTATCAATAATTGAGTGCAAACGGTTACCTACTCCGCCATTTTTTTTGTGGCCTTGCCAAAGGACAGGAGCACAATTTCAAATGATGAATTCTGCAGGCCAATATCTCAGGTGGACACTGAAATATTGCATCACCTACGTAAGGGTGTTAAGGGGGGATTTGATGAAGAAATGTTTGGGTCTCTCCTTGGTTTTGGCTGTCTCAGAGATTATTTGGAGTTTGAGCTTCAGAAGCGATATAAAGAAGCTGCAACAGCAACTCTGGCTTTGCTTGAACAACATTGCAACAAAGTCACTGTTGAACTAGCCAGAATGGACTTTAAAATAGAGGCCAATTCTGATGTTGCATATCTTCGAAGATCTGCAATCCTGCATGCTGCTTCTATCTGCAACCATGTGGTGGGTAATAGTAGACAATTTACTATTTTAATTATGAGCCTCATAAATATACCTAATTTTGCTGTTTAAGGGGATAGGTAATATTGAGTTGTTGAACTCCAAACTCTCTTGTAAAACATGTCATTTTGAGAGTGTAAATCAATAAAACACATGGTTGCTCTAGAAAGCAAGTCTAAGAACACATATTCGAGTCTAGGGATAGCCACTTTGTGCAAATAATGCCAAATGTTTTGTCTTTGCTTTTTCTGATTACTGAAGAGGTGAGACCAGTCTACCCTTCACAGCATCATACATTATAAGGGTGCACTGGATAATTTTTTTTTTTGAGTTATTACTTTTTCTGATTACTGAAGGGAACATTGATTGACAGAGCAGCAGATCCTTCCCCTGAGCAATGGGGAAGACAACAGAAGAGGAGCAGTCGGAGAGTGAGATTGGAAGCTGGCCTGGCGTTACAACAAATATTAAACCTCCCAATGCCACCTTCGACTCTATGAGGAAGGTGCTTTTTGAAAGTGTGATGCTTTTATTTTCGCTGCGGCACATACTCTATGGGATGTCCTCTAGTATAAAGATTTTTTGTAAGAGCAATCATGAAGTTCCGTTTATCCACCCTATTTTGATTTGGTTCTGCCGATTGAATGCAATCGAATACAATCAAGTGGAATCCGATTTGAATGCAACAAATTGGAGATCAGAGCATTTTTTTATTTTGATAAATTGTGACAGATGGCAAATATGTTATTTGCCCTGGTCGAGGTGGAGGGAGAGGAGTTTCTGAAGCAGCTGCAGAGATTGCAGATGCTGTTGCACGGCCATGGCTTGCTCCCTTTCTTGACACTTTATGTGATCGGCTAGATTTTATGTCGGGGAACCTCTTTGATCTAGCTGTTGAGAGAAATCACCACTGCGGCTCAGACTGTAAGTATTCCTTGTATGCTTTTACTCTTAATTGACAGTATGCTTCCCCTTAGATTAGAAAGTCTTAAATGATAACATTAAACTACATAAGATTTTCCTTTATCATGGTATTCACTGGATATAGAAATAATATTACTAACAGAAAATGTTTTTTACTGTTAGCCCTTGTAATAATTTTTTTTGCTAACAGAATAACGTTCATCAATTTTCAACTAAATTAAGTATTTCTTAGTCACTTATGTTTTTAGTGACAATTGCTCCTTCATTAGTATCAGTTACTGCCGGTTTAACAATATTTTCTATAAAAGCTTTTTGAGTTGTAGTAAGTCTTATATTGTCACGGTGTTGCATGTTGTAGTGAAGCGAAAACTTTAACTGGTGCTTTTCTTTCTTTTGGTCTCCATGTCTCAAGATCCTAAGATAGATTTATAGTAATAATATATATTTGTTATGGGGAATCGAGACATGAGCAAAGCAATACAAAGAAGAAAAAACATACCCCTATAAAATTTATCTTTTTTAATGTTTTCTTTCTTTTGTTTTTTGGTTGTATTTAAATTGCACCTTTTTACTCAAAACTAGTTAAAATGTTTGCTGTCAATAAATATTAAGTATATATTTTTTTCCTGCAGATGGAAGAAATAATGGAGATATTGATGCGTATGTGGGTTTCCATGCTGCTTTATGGCACTCTTAACTGTTCTATGTAGAGGAACTTGCGAAGCACTGCAAGCAGCTAGTTCGGCACCATCTTGATTCAGTTACAAGCCTATAGTCTCAGGAGTGCTATGATATTGACTTGAAGGGGAGCTTCAGCTCAGGTGCAAACTCTTTTTACAGATTTAACCAGGAATCCGCTGCTGCTTTATATCTCGAGCTATCTGATAGGGGGCCAGCTTTGCGTGATGAAACTAAGGGAGACCAAGGGAATATACCTCCAGAAAAGAATGCACAGCAGGCCACTCCAGGAAAAGGTGCCGAAGCCAGAGATGCTCTGCATGAAAGCCATATAATTGTGCTTAGACCCTATCACCTTATCAGCCATGTGATGTGGTTAAGATGGAACTTGGGAGACTGCCTTGAGATTGGAGCAAGAAAACAGCACACAAGAATATTAGGCAATAGCAGAAATCCAGATCTTCTGAGAGACCAAAATGGTGGTCGTTTTCTATTTGCAAGTGGAGAAAATGGTTCAAGATCAGGCACGGCATAATCAGAGATTTGTTCATCAGCCGCACAACATTTTGCAGGGATATGTGAAATTCTTGTTTAGCAAACTGTGTCTTGAACCTTGAACTCGGCTCCTTAACCCCTTGGTAAGCTTTTAAGATTCTTTTTCTCTCAAACTTATTTGCCTCCACATGAATATGCATATCTAGGGCGGATTGCTTGGTGCAATAGTAATGCCTTTTACGAGTATGCGTATCCTCAATTAAAACCTGAATGCAGAATACAATGTAAGATAGTAATAATTATTGTAGAATCCACCTTAGTGGCTTTTGTACAGCATCGTTGATTACTAATGGCATTTTCCCAAGGAGGAACATGTTCTATTCACTTCTGTCTCTTTCCAGAATATAAGGTGCAGATGGCAATTACCGTCATGCTATTCCAGTTTTCTCATAAATTTTACTCATCATTCCCCTACCGTTTTGGGCTTTTTAGAACTCGATGGTTTTGGTTTGGTTTGTCTGACCAAGCTATATTACTGTACATTTATTAAAATGCTACAGGCAACCTTCTTTTTTGTTTTTAAATGTTTGACCTCTATCATTTTAATAACACATCAACAGACCAATTAAATATGAATTTTTGCTTGCTCATTAATAGGATTACGGTCAACAGAACAACAGTTATTGTTGCCCATTGTTTGAGCACGGTGAGGAATGCCCGTATGATTGCCGTGATTCATCAAGGAAAATTTGTAGAAAAAGATATCTTAGATTGTGCTTTGCTAATTATTATGTAACTCAATCACATATGCAGAAAATCTAAAAGTTACTACTCATGTCATAACTAGTGATATGATTTTTAACTGGTTTGTAGTTTTTCTTATTCATACTCTGTGATATTTCTATGTTTTGAGAAAATTCCTAATAAAATCCCAGTTCTTTTTAGTTACAATGGAAGGTGTGCTTCTTTCTACTATAGTATACATTGCTTTCCCACAAGTAATTTTATTAAAAAAAATGTATATATGTTCGAATGAAATTTTCCAGGAAATTACAAAATTTTGGAAATTTCCGCATTTTAACTTCTTTTTTAACTGTTTTTCACCATAGTTCTCATAGATCAGAGGGAAATGTATGTCAATTAGTGTCATATTTGTTAGTTGAACAGGCTCACATTTGGAACTACTCAAGGATCACCCTCAGCTCATACGATTGCTAGAAGTGAAAAAAGATTCACTACTACAAGGTGCAGTTGAGCAAGACAAAGTCAAAAATCAATACGGAATCTGGTTGACGGTCAAGTCAACGAATGTCTTTCCTGCGTTCCACAAGTTGGGGATCATCTGGATCAGGAAACACCATCACCGCTCACTCTCTGTCCCATGTGGTCCACTAGCACCAGCAGGAGCGACTGTTCCTGAAACTGCATTAACAGAACCCGGTGGCACCTATAAAAACTGTCAGAAAAGCATCGAGAAGTTCCACTGCCGCCTTACCTATCTCAACAAACCAGAGGTTCTGGTTCTGATGGCAGGAGCCATATCTGCAATTATTAATGGTGTGATTACGTAACTGGATTAGTTGGTATGGTTTCTCATTTCTTTTACAACTTCCCTTCCAATTGGATTTTTAATGCCCATATCTCAAATGAATGTCTAATAGGTTTACTTATTTCTATTGTGGTTGTATCTGCTTTGTATTTTTCTTCAGACCGTCGCTTCCATTTCTCACAAGGCAGAGAGCGCTTCTATATGTCATAGGATTTTTGTTTTCGAAGGTAAATCATATGAAACTATTTTTTTTCCTCTTATTTTTTTTTTTAAAGTCTTTTATGATTAGCCACATTGGGATGCATATTTGTGAATCCAGTTCAGTTTTTCTTACTACTGTTATATGCTTGAATATTTATCTTTTTCAATTTGTCTATGTTTCATGTTACTCCGAAGAGCTTGAAAAGGGAAGGATAAAAAAGATATGAGGGAATTGTAAGATGTGAAAAATTAAAATTCGGATGAGATGTAAAAGAAGAAAAAAAAAGGAGCTAAAATGAAGTTACAGTTTTTTTTTTTTTTTTTTACATTTTGTGTATCTTCTAATGAAGTTATAGTGTTTTGGTGCCACATGAAGGAGAACACTTTCACCTTATGCTTGAGTCTATCAAAAAAAAAAAAACAAATCAGATATTTACAACCTTTTGCTACAATGTGGATATTTCAGGTCTTCAGGGCAGGCATCTCACTTCACGAGTGAATTTGGCGCTGATCAAGTTGTTGCATTCCAAATGTTTGATACTATATATAGGAAGCCAGAGATAGATGCATATGACATGAAGAGGAAAGTATTGGATGACATTAGCGTGGATGCAGAGCGAAGATATGTCCATTTTAGTTATCCAGCTGTACCAGATGAGCAAATATTCAGTTCATTCTCTCCTTACATCCCTAGTGGCACAACTGCAGCTTTGGTTGGACATAGTGGAAGCGTGAAGTCAATCGTGATCCGTCTTATTTATAGATTTTATGATCCACAAACTGGTGAAGTACTTATTGATTGAATTAATCTAAAAGTGTTCCAGCTTAAATGGATTTGGGAGAAAATTGGTTTCGTTAGCCAAGAACCTGTGTTGTTCGCATCCATGATTGAGGATAATATTGTGTATGGAAGGATGGGGAAATAATTGAGGAGATTAGAGCTGCATCTGAGCTTGCAAATGCTGCTAAATTCGTTGATAAGCTTCCACAGGTTCTTTCTTTTTCCATTTTGTTATGCTTTCATCATTCCTCACTTATGTGAACATGAAAATTGTAATTTGCTTTTGAATTTTAAATTTTAATTTAGGGACTATTCACCATGGTGGGTGAGCATGGAATTCAGCTGTTTGTTTGACAGGGACAAGAATTCTACTTCTAGATGAAGCTCCAAGTGTACTTGATGGTGAATCCGAGAGGATTGTGCAAGAAGCATTATATAGGATTATGGTCAACAGAACAACAGTTATTGTTGCCCATCATTTGAGCACAGTGAGGAATGCTGATATCATTTGTGCTTTGCTACTTATCATGTAACTATATCCATATACAGAAAATCTAAAGGTTACTTCTCATTCCTTAACTGGTGATATGATTTTTAGCCGGCTTGTAGTTTTCTTCTTCATACTATGAGATATTTCCATGTTTTGAGAAAATTCCCAATTAAATCCAAGTTCCTAT
>JAOTQH010228479.1:0-14148 GCA_025631255.1 Cornus kousa
TAATTGGGCACTTAAATGTAATTGTTACATCTATGTTCATGTGGCCTATATATTCATGTACTCTAGTCAAATAATAGGGGGTGTGGAATAAAATATTTCTTTAAGTATTCCTCCATGTCATTCTCTTTCTAAATATTATAGTGTTGTGTGTGTGCATCTAGGCCACTATTTCCAACAAAGTAGTATCAGAGCAAAAGCCAACAAAGTGGTTTCAGAGAAAAAGCCAACACTATTTTAGACCATACTAGGTTTGTTAGGTCAGTTGGTTCACAAGTACACACACTGACTCAAGTGTAGGTCAGGTTCAGTTGATCCAAGTTGCCCTTCATTCTCCAGCTCGAGTGCTGGTGTTCGATTAAGAACTTTCAACACACCTTAATTCTTTGGACCAGAACTCTAACCTAAGTCCACCCTATAGGCGTGTATGAATGAATGAAAAATGACACACTAAAGTGAAAAAACTACCGCGAACCAACATAATTGGGATTAGGGAAAAAGAAGTCATTGATATATTGATGGCTTATAAGCCCTGTCAATCCGATTCAAGGCATTGATATCTTAAGGTTGGAATCAACTTTCCCAATCTCATATTATATTGGAGCATACTCTAAATTAAACCATAGCACTACTATTTGGAGAGTACAAAAGGCAGATAAACAAGGATGGAGAAGCTCAAAATATTTATTTATCTAAAAAAAATGAAGACAACAAGATACTATCGTCTCAAATTTGCTATCTTCCTTTCCATCACACACACACACACAAAATAAAATAAAAATAAAAATAAAAAATAAAAAATAAAGAAGATAAAGAAGGGAAAATTGTTATCGATATGAAGGGGGCAATACTTCCTAACAAGAGGGAAAAAGCTAATATTTTGCCGAAAAGAAAGAAAAAAAAATATTTGCATTGAATTCTGAAATTATAGGAATAACCAGTGATCATGTGAGATAGATGAATAACAAAAAAGTTCAGTTCACGATAAATTAACCTGAACATATTTGTTTGCTGCAGGTACAATATGTATGTTTTTGGGGCCAGCAAAACCTGGAAATGGATATTAGCAAATTTTGTATCAGTCATTTGATACCGTCTTCTAATAATGAAAATTACAAAAAGAGGAATGACTTTCCAAAAATATCAATCATTCAACCAATCACTTAAGTGAAACAATAATAATAATAATAATCATGAATGAGTATTTATTACCTGTTAGTGCCCATGCTCCACAGAATCTCATAAAGAGAAGCATTAACACACCACAAGCCAAACCAACACAGAGCAAGATAGATATCTGATGCTGAACTTCTTTTTTATCCTGCAATAATATCGATCAATTAAATTAAATAATGCAAGCAACGCATAAAAGAGCCAATATTAACTGATTCCACGAACTATAATGCATCCATATATAGCTCAATGCTTCGAGCTACAACAAAAGAAGACGAGTTTTGATAATGTATTTACAAACTTTATACCTGTGCTAAAAATAAATGAAGATGCAATTCAGGGTGTAAAACTCCTACTTTACAAGGTAATAAAAACAGATTGAACAATTTGCACCTGTAGATGCATTAGATTTTTTGCTTTTCTTTGTTAATAATATATGTAAAAACAGAGGAATCGAAGAAGCGTCTCAAAGCCTCTCTTAATTTCAGCATCAAGTACATGATTCCTCATATTTTTAACAATTCATGAATCCGCTTTCGTTTAGTTGGAAGCTGAGTAAATAATATATGCCAACAATTAAACCTCCGAATTAAATTACCTACAAAATTTCAAACTATGGTCATGGAAAACATAATGTTGTTCATATTCCACATTTTTGAACAACTTGTATATCTCTGGATCTGATTGCCGATGAAATCCATAGATTATTCTATCTATCTATCTATCTATCTATCTATATATATATATATGAATACATGAGCATCATTTTATGCACTCAGTATCATTCTCAATAAACTTTATTAAAAATCTAACCTAAACCCCATGTTCTTATGCATTCAGACTACATGTTTACATCAATTATGTGCCAAAGATAACAATACTCTACAAAAATCAACAAACTGACCCCTTTGGCGAGCGATGTAGCAACCATATTCGAAGTAGCAATGGAAAGAAACATAAACACATAACTCATATTATCACAAAGCACTGTTCCAGGTCCTGCCAATACCAAACAACAATCCAAATTTAATCAAATAAAATTATATTTTGATCAAGATTTGTTAAGAACACACACAAACACACACACATATGTATACAAATTTATTTACCTAAAGCAGCAAGCTCAACTGAACTTCCCTGACCAATGACTGCAGTGTCAATAAGACTCATCAATGGCCCACAAATCCACAGCCCGGTGGCTGGACCAGAGAACTTGACAATCTCCACCATTTGATTCCAAATGCTCTGATCTTCGGCGAACTCTTCTCTTTTCGATGCAATGACCTCTGTTCTTGCTGTTGAATTCTCTTCCTCGTCTTCTTGAATTGATGGAATTGAACCATTGCTTTCGACAATTTCACTAGCAATTCCGGGGTCTTCGCTGAGAAGTTCTTGGCTTGGACTGATGCAGCCAGTAATTAATCTACTGCTCCGATTATTGTACTTGGGGGGAGAGATCCGAAGAGTTGAAGGAAGCTTTGAAAGCGAGTGAAGATGGATTTTGTTGAAGAAAGTTGGAGGTGTCGATAATTGTTTGAATTTATGAGTTTGGATTGGGAGGTGACAATGGTGACTTAGGGTTTTGAGATACATTTTTTTGGGAACAATTGGAGTCAGAGAGAGAACAGAGAGAGGATGGTGGAGGGAAGAGAGGAGAGAGAATGGTTTATATTTAAGTGGAATTGAATTTTAAAGGTTGTGACAACTGAAAGCTTCGCGGCTTCGGATTGGCTATTTGGCTCCTCTTTGTCATGCCAAATTCTCTTGGCTAATTTATTTTCTTTTTGGAGGATGGTGACCGGAGAAATTTCTTTTTGTAATGCAATGGACATATTCAACTGTTTATTATGACTACGTATATTTTACGGAAGATCGGGATGCATCTGTTGCACCGTGCAATAGACACAAAGAAATTTTTTTAGATGACATGGAATTGTCCCTTGGAGCACCTCATGGGACATGTAGTCCCCATTTCACATATAGGCAATAAGAAGACTGTTAAATGCAGTCGCTGTTGTGATGGGCAAAAAAAACAGTTATTTTATACATTAAAATCTAATTTTGCAAGACGAAATTACCATTTTTGAATATTGTTATCTGTCTTCGTATTTGTGTTTGTGTGTGTGTATATATATATATATATATATATATATTTCTTGTTTCTTACTTCTTATTTTTTAATTGTCTTTTCAAATTGAATTTAAATGAAGAAATAATCGAGATCAAAAGATATAAGAATATTCAAATTCTTAAGTATAATCAGATTTGATATTTGGTGAAAGAAAAATTATTTAAATAATTTAAATATATTTTATTAAGATAATTTATGTAAAATAAAGTGCAATTGCCAAATTGAATTTCATTTTAAATCGACTCTAATTCATTATTCTTTCTCAAATCCAAGTCAAGTAGAGTTTAAAAAACTAAAGTTAGAACACAAATTGTGGCTCGGCTCAGTCGGCGGCTACAGGAAAGCCAAAATGCAAAGTTGAGCTCCACCTTTCCTTCCGTCTGTAACTACCTTTTATTGATTTTATTAGTTGAGCATTTTGGACCCCTCCAAAACTGGACAGTGCCTACCTTGCTCCTGTGCCCGTGACCAGCGGCTATTCCACGTGGAACAGAAAGAATTTTTTTTTAATTATTTTTCTAAGTTAAAGGACAGGTTATACCGTCAAGTTATAAGTCCTTTGGACTGTTTGGTTTTCCATATAAAGATAATCTTTTTTAGAAAATAAACTTTGAAAATAAATAATTTTTTTTTTTTTCATAGTTAGTACACACATTTATGTTTCTATTAGGCTCGAATATTTAATTTTTCTTTAAAAAATAAAAACTTGATACTACTGAGACAATTACCGTTAATAATTTTCTATTTAAACATCAGAAAAATTGTGTTCCTACGAAATTTTGTGGTTAGCTAAATGACTACTACCCACCTTTCTTTGGCTTTTGAGCATTCTTAGCCACCTTTTGTTTTTGTTTTTCATTGTTAAGTAGAGCCACTCCTGTATGTTGACTATGTAGTAGTTTTCTATATATTGCCTTTGGATGTATCTTTGTTTTTGACCGGCTAGTAACTAACTTTCTTCAGTTGTTGAACACAATAGTTGAACTTGAGACAAATTAAAGATTTAAATCATTTAACACACATTTCCAATCAAACGTGGTCTTTTTTATTTTTTTATTTTTTAATTATTATTGTTATTTTATTTTATACACAAGCAGATGCGAGTCCTAATGAAGGATTTGTACTAATTTTAAAAGGACATCTAGCCAAGACATGAACCAATTTCTAAGTTGTTGAAAGTGAAACCATTGATGTTACATCTTGAGAAAGTGACGATAGGAGTTCTCAATATTTAGGACAACTTACGCTAGTTACACCTGAACAGAGACAGAGGCACTATGCTCGGTGATATTGTTGTGTGTGGAAACGCAAAAATTATGAACAATTACAAACAATTACGAAAAAAAATCAATCACTCACAAGAACATAAGATATATATGATTCACTCAAATTTAAAGGCTACGTTCATGCAGCGCACCGAATAATTCCATTATGAAAAAGATGAAGAATTACGACAGAGAATTTTTCCTAAATTTCTTTCAATTGCAATCTCTTGTGTGGCACAAATTAATCAATTATACAACACATATGATAATCTTCCTATCATACATCATACCCTAAAATCTTATTAGCGTTGATATATATAGTTCCAGATAATGGAACACAATTTGTGCTACAAGAACTTGCCTTTTCTAGAGTCCAAAATAAAAAAGGAAATCACTTCACATAGCTTCCCAGGAGAGTTGAACCGGTTTAGCTTCCACTTGAACTGGTTCAACTTTGTTGCATTACGTTGTGTAATTCATTGGCCATTCAAGTTGGCCCCCGGACGTGTTCAACGTTGGCAGTAGCCAAAGTTCAATTTTACAATTTCAGTTGAACCAATTCGAAAGACCCTGAACCCGTTCAAACGTTCCAGTAGCGAACGTAGAAACCTAATCAACAAATTTAATCTCCCAAATCCTTCACATAATCAACACATGATCAAGCTCCACAAAACCACAACAATCTCACTTGGAGGTTGGAGCACTTGTAAACCCATTTCATCTTCTTCTTATAATGTCCAATGCATGTTGGTGTGCTTATCTCTGTCTTAAAGTTAGAACACCGACTGAAGTTGCGCACAGCTTCAGTTTCTCCACGGTCACTGTCTTGGTCAACATGTCAGCTGGATTCTCAATGCCAAGTATTTTCTCAAGAGTTAACTGTTTGGCCTGTAAAAGTGGTTGGTTCCGATGGAACCAGATGGGCGTGCTAAGAACTGTAGTAGTTCCGAAGAGAGATCCAAACAATATTCCAATGGAAGATTGCCAGACCATACGACTGTGATGAGGTCTGGAATAAACACCTTAGGATTCTTTTTGCCTTTGAAAAAGGACTTCGGAATTGTTAACTGGCTAGGAAGGAACGAACTACTTGAGAAAGTAATTGACTGGAATGTAAAATTATCTACTGTAAAGTAAAGTGCAGGACTTAGACTAAACATATTGAAAACGCATTGCAATGAAAAGTAAGATTGTATTGAAATGTTGTTTTTGTGCGTTGAGCAAGGTTTTTAAATTACAATAGCATACCCTATTGATAGAATTTAGTAATGGTAGCTTGCATGTAACCGCTCACTTCCAAGGCTGTAATGTGTTCTATGATTTTGCATGTAACCGCTTGCTTCTTTGGCTGTCATATGTCCTAAGACTTTCCATTGGAAGGTCGTAGTACCTTTCTATTGGAATCGACCAGCTTCCTAGATTGCCATGTGTCCCATGACATTCCACTTGAATGTAACCGCTGGCTTCCTAAGCCGCCATGTGTCCCATGATTTTGAATGTAACCACTAGCTTCCAAGGCTGCCATGTGTCTTAAGACTTTCCACTGGAATGTCATAATACCTTTCCATTGGAATCAACCAGGGCAATCTTCCACTAGAAAGTGGAAAAATAGGGTGTAAACATTGCCCCCCAAATTTGATGTGTTTGATATTCTTTGAAGAATTGTAAGGAAAATCAAATTTTAGATGTGAATGAGAATTTGCCATGTGATATTCCTATTGTTAAGGAATTAAACAACTAAAACTTTCCAGCCATAATGTACTATTGGGCCGAAAAATTTAAACATATTATTTAACTAAGACGAAGATTTGAAGCTTCACATCCAATTTCGTTGTCTTTCTGGATCTGGAGGTTTAGAAGGAGGATAAATTTGTACATCTTCAAGCCAAATACATAGTTGATTGGCCAAGTTTTGCCCCCCAAAAATCACAAGATGTGAATTTAGGACGAATAAAGTACTAGCACTTTTTTCCAAAATTAGAAGAAAAATACTATAACTGTTATATGCTTCAATGGAAGAATATACAATAATTGAGAAGCTTGTGCCATTTCTGAAGGAAAATCTAACTGTGGAAAATCTTCTTCCAATGGAAGAAGTGATAACGGCTTCCTATTGAAAGTTTGTCAACCTTCCTCATGGAATGAACTATTTCTGACTGAAGATTCTGCACTAAAGATTCCACCTGAAATGGAACCTGAACGGCTATTGGTGGAATCAGCTTCACTATTGCTGGACTCACTTCACTATTGCTGAAGGGTTTTGCACCTTAAGTGGAACCTGCATCTGCGATAGAAGTGGTGGTGGAATCGACTTCACTGCTGGTGGAATCGACACCACAGGTGGTGGTTATTTCTGAGCTCGTGGAAGGGTTTGTACGTGTTGTTAGCACCTTCGCCATTCTCGGAATCTTTTCTTTCATTCTTGGGAATATTGCTCACATTTTTCTTCGACCCTTAGGTACCTTTGGTAGTGCTCTTCACGTTCTTTGGCCATCTCTGAGTAGTACTTGTTACATTCAAAGCTCAGATTTGCCATAAGAAATATCTTTTATGGTGGTCCCACCGGGCGTGCCAATATGTTTGGCCAGTAAAAGTGGTCGATTCCAATGGAATAGGATGGGCATGCTAGGAACTGTAGTAGTTTCAAAGAGAGATCCAAACAATATTCCAAATGGAAGATTATAAGACCAGGCGACTGTGATGAGGTCTGGAATGAACACCTCAGGGTTCTTTTCGCCTTTGAAAAAGGACTTCGGGATTGTTAACTGGCTAGGAAGGAACGAACTACTTGAGAAAATAATTGACTGGAATGAAAAATTATCCACTATAAAGTAAAGTGCATAAGTTAGACTAAACATATTGAAAACGCATTGCAATGAAAAGTAAGCTTGTACTGAAATGTTGTGTTTATGCATTGAGCAGGGTTTTTAAGTTACAATATCATGCCCTATTTATTGAATTTAGTAATGGTAGCTTGCATGTAATCGTTTGCTTCCAAGGCTGCCATGTGTCTTATGACTTTGCAAGTAACCGCTTGTAACCGTTCGATTCCTAGGCTGCCATGTGTCCCATGACTTTACATGTAACCGCTTGCTTCCGAGGCTGTCATATGTCCCAAGACTTTCCACTGGAACGTTGTAGTACCTTTCCATTGGAATCGACCAGGGCAATCTTCCACTGGAAAGTGGAAAAATAGAGTGTAAACATTGCCCCCCAAATTTGATGTGCCTGATATTCCTTGAAGAATTGTAGGGCATATCAAATTATAGATGTGAATAAGAATTAGCCATGTGATATTCCAATTGTAAAGGAATTGAACAACTAAAACTTTTTAGCCGGAATGTACCATTAGGCCGAAAACTTTAAACCGCTTATTTAACTGAGACAAAGATTTGAAGCTTCACATTCAATTTCGTTGTCCTTCAGGTTCTGGAGGTTTATGAGGATGAAAAATTTGTACATCTTCAGGCCAAATACATAGTTGATTGGCCAAGTTTTGCCCCCCAAAAATCACAAGATGTGAATTTGGGACAAATAAATTACTAGCATTTTTTTTTTTCAAAATTGGAAGAAAAATACTATAATAGTTATATTCTTCAAATGGAAGATATAAAACGATTGAGAAGCTTGTGCCGTTTCCGAAGGAAAATCTGACTGTAGAAAATCTTCTTCCAATGGAAGAAGTGATAATGGCTTCCTATGGAAAGGTTTGTCGACCTTCCTCGTGGAATGAACTATTTCTGATTGAAGATTCTGCACTGAAGATTCCACTTGAAATGGAACCTGAACGGCTGTTGGTGGAATTTACTTCACTGCTGCTAGAATTGACTTCATTGTTGTTGAAGGGTTTGCCACCTTAGGTGGAATCTGCATCTGCGATGGAAGTGGTGGTGGAATTGACTTCACTACTGGCAGAATCGACTTCACTGCTAGTGGAATCGACACCACAGGTGGTGGTTGTTTATGCGTTGTTGGCACCTTTACCATTCTCGGAATCTTTTCTTCCATTCTCGAGAATATTGCTCACATTTTTCTTCCACCCTTAGGTACCTTTGGAAGCGCTCTTCACGTTCTTTAGCCATCTATCGGTAGTACTTGTCACGTTCAAAGCTCAGATTTTCTATAAGAAATATCTTTTTCGGTGGTCTTAGTGGGCGTACCAAATGTTTGCCTGTAAAAGTGGTTGCTTCCAATGGAACCGGATGGGCATACCAGGAACTGCAGTAGTTCTGAAGAGAGATCTAAACAATATTCCAGATGGAAGATTGCGCGACCAGGCAACTGTGATAAGGTCTGGAATGAACACCTCAAGGTTTTTTTTACCTTTAAAAAGAACTTCGGGATTGTTAACTGACTAGGAAGGAATGAACTACTTCAAAAAGTAATTAACTGGATGTTAAAATTATCTACTGTAAGGTAAAGTGTAGGACTTAGACTAAACATATTGAAAACGCATTGCAATAAAAAGTAAGATTGTATTGAAGTGTTGTGTTTGTGAGTTGAACAGGGTTTTTAAGTTACAATATCATGCCTTATTTATAGAATTTAGTAATGGTAGCTTGCATGTAACCACTTATAATGGCTCGCTTTTGAGTCTGCCATGTGTCCCATGACTTTGCATATAACCGCTTGCTTCCTTGGCTGCCTTGTGTCCCAAGACTTTCCACTGGAACGTCGTAGTACCTTTCCATCAGAATCGACCAGCTTCCTAGGCTACCATGTGTCCCATGACTTTTCACTTGAATGTAACCGCTCGTTTCCTAGGCTACCATGTGTCCCATAACTTTGCATGTAACCGCTCACTTCCTAGGTTGCCATGTGTCCCATGACTTTGCATGTAATCGCTTGCTTCTTTGGTTGCAATGTGTCCCAAGACTTTCCATTGGAAGGTCGTAGTACTTTCTATTGTAATCGACCAGCTTTCTAGGCTACCATGTGTCTCATGACTTTCCACTTGAATGTAACCGCTCGCTTCTGAGGCTCCTATGTGTCCCATGACTTTATATATAATCGCTTATAACTGTTTGCTTTTTAGGCTACCATGTGTCCCATGACTTTGCATGTAACTACTTGCTTCGGAGGCTGCTATGTGTCCCAAGACTTTCAACTGGAATATCGTAGTACCTTTCCATTGGAATTGACCAGGGTAATCTTCTACTGGAAAGTGGAAAAATAGGGTGTAAACATCAACATCCCATCTTACAACAAAGATCTGATAAAGTGATACCGAAGTCATATATGCTTGGTCCTCGAATGAAATGTTGAATTCTTTGCCAGATGTATCATTCTCTGACTATCACTATGCAAAACATTCTTCCCTTATTCAAATCCCAACTTTGTAAACAAATCTTATAACCAAATCATCTCCTTATTGGCCTCTGTTATCGCCAAATACGTTGCATCTTTGGTAAATAATGCTACAATCCTCTGTATTTGCGAAACCTAACTAGCTGCAGTTGTACCCACCAAGAAGACATACTCAGTAGTACATTTTATGTGATCCACCTCACCGACAGAATCTAAATCTACATAGCCATGTAGCTTCACCTCGCCCCTTCTGAAACATAGGTATCTGTCTATGGTACCCCGTAGATATCTTAATATCCACTTCACTACTTCCTAGTGTAGCTTGCCCAGATCCTTCATGAACCTACTTACTACTCCCACTACATATGCAACGTATGGTCTCACGCACACCATGCCATACATCAAACTTCTAATGGTTGAGGTATACAGAATTATAGCCATGAAGTTTTTCTCACCCTCTATCTTTAGACACTGATCTTGAGATAATCGGAAGTGACTAGCTAAGGGAGTACTCACCGCCTTAGCATTATTCATATTGAACCTCTTCAAAACTTGTTTAATGTACTCAGCCTGAGACATCTATAAAATACCTTTCTACTTGTCTCTTTTAATCCTCATCCTAAGAATTTGCTTCACTGTACCAAGTTCCTTCATCTCGAATTCACTAGATAAATGCTTCTTCAATTTACTGATTTCTTCAAAATCAGAACCTACCACTAACATGTCAGCAACATAAAGCAGAAGGATAATAAAACTTGACTTAAACCTCTTGAGGTAACAACAATGGTCAGCGTTGCACTTGTTGTAGCCATGTCGCTTTATAAACCCATTAAATTTCTTTTACCACTACTTCTGGATTTGCTTCAAACCATACAACTTTTTCTTCAACTTGCACGCTAATTTCTCTTTCCCTTTCCCTTTGACTGAGAAACCCTCCAATTGCTATATTTAAATCACCTCCTCTAGGTCACTATGGAGGAAAACAGTTTTACATCTAACTGCTTAAGATGCAACCCCTCTGCTGCAACAGTGCTAAGAACTTAGCGAATGGCACTCCGTTTCAAAACTTGGAAAAAATGTATGTGTAATCAATGCCTTATTTCTGGTTAAAGCTTTTGACCACCAATCTCGCCTTATATCTATTGAAACTATTATATACCTCTTTTACCCTGTACACCCATTTGTTGTGATGGACTTTGTAATACCCCTAATTTCTAAAGAATTTATTTTATTTTATTTGATTGCTTTATTTAATTTGATTAGCTATTTGTGTTTATTTAATTATTATTATGCTAATAGTTTTATTGTTTAATTGATTATTTTATTTAATTATTTAATTGATTTTGTGGATTTAAATTGTAAATTTGTTTATGATGTAATCTATTTGTCATGTGTTTATTTGGTACTTGTGTGATTTAATTGTTTGTTGTGAAATTGTTTGTTATTTTATTTTTAATGTTTCAATAGGTTAGACTAAGTAAATGGGCTAAAGGTTTGGTCTTCAATTATGGAAGAGAAGGTATAAATAAGCTAATTAGGCTCAAAAGCCCATGGGTACATGGTATATGTATATATAATAATAATAATAATAATAATAATAATAGTGTGTGTATATGTATATATATTAATTTGGGTGTTTTACATATTATATAGGGCTAAAATCTGAAAACCCCCCCCATGTTGTTTACAAAAACTATTTACTAACCCTCTCAAGTACATAAACTATCATAATACCCCTCAATGTTTTTAAAAATATATCATATCACCCCCTTCTCGTTAGTTGACTGTCTAAAATTAACATCTTCTTAACATGTGACTGTCACATGCACCATATACCCCAATATAATGACGAAATTACCCTTGTATCAAAGAAAATGA
Source organism: Cornus kousa (assembly GCA_025631255.1). Classification (NCBI taxonomy): domain Eukaryota; kingdom Viridiplantae; phylum Streptophyta; class Magnoliopsida; order Cornales; family Cornaceae; genus Cornus; species Cornus kousa. The sequence goes on from JAOTQH010228479.1 coordinate 11,752, forward strand.
CGAAATTACCCTTCTATTTTTTTATCTTCTACTTCTGTCTTGTTATTTTTTTTTTTTTTTTTTTTTTTTATTTTATTTTATTTTTTTTATATCCTTATTATATGTCATTGTATTGTTTTGAGGAATAAACCATAAAAAATAACAGTTATCTTCCCTTCTTCTCTCTTCTCTTCTTCTTGTCTATCATTTAAGTGGTGTAAGGATTCTCCATAACAGTAGTAACAGAACCCTAATTGATCTATTGAATTCTCTAATTGATGATTAGAAGCCCTAATCAATCTATTGAAGTCCCCAATTGATTATTTGAAGCCCTAAATCGCAGCCATTGTGTGCCCTATTTGAACCTAAACCACAATCAACCGAAGCACAAATGTCTTCTTCCACCACACAATCTTTTAATCAGCAGGACAACGATCTAGAAGGATGAGACATGTATGCCAGTGATCGTGCAGAGACTGATGAAGGCATTGACTGCGGCGACGGAGCATAGGATTGTGGTGCTCTAGAGCTATGCTATCTGTCCCGCGGACGGTGTATGAAACAGTGATTTTCAAAATTGATATCTTTTCTAATTGCCATTTAAGAACTGGTAGAGATAGGATTCAAACCAGAACCTAATTCATAGAGTATTTTGGTTGAATTAATATGCAGAGAAAGAAGGTTATTGCCTGCGTTTGAATTGCTCGATGAGTTAGCTACAATATAATTGCAAATATGTATATAATTCCTATAATTATATAATTACTGTAATTATTATAATTATATAATTATAATTACTATAAAAAATACTTTAAAAATTATCAACTGACAATACTCCTTTGTCCCTATTTTCATACTTCATCCTAATGTTTCCCACATACTTGTATAACAAGAATAATAGCAAAATTAATCACCGATATTGTGAAATTTATGAACTAGCAAATCACCTCTGTAGTAATGTATTTTTAATTGAACCCAACTTCTATAACTTTAATTCCTCAAATATCTTCTAAAGTTATTTTCTATTGCAAAATATTATATATATTTTTTCTTTCTCACACACATTGTATTGATTGGTTATGCAATGTTTGGTTTATTAAGCTTTGTAAAAGACTTATGTAACAAACTTTCAACCAATGACTCCCAAACTAGACAGTCTTAGGGTATTAGGTGTAAAGACACTCCTAAGGACATAATTGCTCAAGTCAACTATGCTACAAACCTAGACAAACCAAATTAATTTATTTTAATTTCTTTTCTTTTTTTTCCTTTTTCGATAAGTGCTCAAATGTTGCACATTTTAGCAACTAAGTTAGAGTATTTTAGTCCATTCATCTATCTTATTTTCCCATTTTAGTTCAAATTTAAGTTTTTGTCTATTTCAGGTTAACAAGGTTCAAACAGGCTAAAAAGAGCCTATTAGCTCCTTTTTGGAGTCAAGAAGAAAATTTGAAAAAAGTCAAAAAAACAACAATGGACAATCTTTGATCGATTGAAGGAGTTTTTGATCGATCGAAATGAAGGCAGTGCCAGCTCAGTGGATAAGGTCGCCAATTATCAATTTATACCACGTTAGCTTCGATCCATCAAAGCCATCTTCGATCAATCGAAGGTCCTACGGGCAGTAAGTTGTTTAAATCCCAAGAGCGCTCGAACTCCACCAACTTTTGTAGTTATGAGTTTAGTCCAATCAAATGCTTATTTTTTGACTTGTTGTCTACTCAAAGAGGCTTGTATTTAAATACAATAAAATAAATTGTAAAAGGTTCCAGCTTTTGTTCCTAACTTTAGCTAAAAATAAAATAGTTCTTAGATAATTTTTTCTCTCTAGATTAGAATTTTTGGACACTAAAGCAAGGGGAAGAAGATGGTGCCTACATTGAAGAAAGCCCTTGAGGGTTGGATGACAGCAACCATGAGTGGCTAGTGGTCGTCGTCCTACCATAAGCTTAAGAAGTGTGATTTAGGAGAGGGCCAAAAGTTTTACATTTATAATTGCCACTACTACCTTTACTAAAAATATAGCAAGGGCGAGTAGGGATCGTCCCAAGGGATTGTGGGCGTATCAAGTTGTGGAATTGTAGTAATTGGGATTAGTAGGTCGAATGATCACACAAGAATTGATTGGTTGGTTGATTAACTAATTGCGCACTAATTAAAACAATGTAAAGTAATGAAGAATAAGTAAAAGAGAGAGGGATCTTGGGGTGTAGAGATCACCACCAAGCATTGCATTACAATACCATTAACAAGTGTCCAATTGAGGGAAATAGGGGTGTTGCAACATTGATGTGTGTGTGTGTATGTAATTGGTGGATTCAATTAACAAGGATGATTCACAAAGAGTATAGTGTCTCAACAACATGTGAAAGGAACAATACATCAAACTATGTGAGCATATATTGTCTAAACATCATG
>JAOTQH010228497.1:0-14146 GCA_025631255.1 Cornus kousa
GCATACAATAACTTATGCGTCACATTTATATCATTGTCTCAGTACTAGCTAGCTTTAATCCATTTAAGGACTTATAGGCTTACACACTTAACTCTTAAGCTGGAACAATGAACTTGTCTCATTAAATATTTTCCTTGTAGGAAATAACATGCACTATTGTTATAATATTATAAATAATTTTTGATTTTATCCTAAAGCTCTTAAGATTAGAAACCCCTCACATTTATAAGTATTTCTCTTAAGATGAGTTGTCTCGTAGCAAATTTCATCTATGGATAGTATCCCCCCCCCCCCTAACTTTGGGATAATCTTAAAATTGTATTTATTATGGTTTTGTAACTCTTGAAATACCAAATACTAAATACTTCACCTCATCCACCTTTCCATATTCACTTCTCAACAAGCATGTATAATAGTCTCTAGTGCATATGTACTCACTTTATCACTTTTCTCTAACTTATTCTTATAATAATTTACCGACATTACTGTGAATTAATGCTAAAGATATTAATTAGATGGTGTTATAATTAATATTTGCTTCTACATTTCTCATATTTATGACTTGAGTTATTTATGTTTAGGTTCATGTTAAATCACTCATATTAACATATCATAACCTTTTATTTATCACACATCACATAACTCAATCATTTAAGCAAATAACTCACTTATTATTGAAGCTTTGGATACATCACCACATAGTGAGCACTCACTTCTCAACTATCATTACTAGCTTAGATTAAGCACACTCTTCTCACATCTCACAACTAGGGTATGATGAGCACGCACTTCTTTGTTATTACCATGAGCTTAAAGTTAAATTTGTTCAGTTATCAATTATAGTAGCTCTTAACTTTAGTACACACTTAGTAGTCTACCTTGGTAGTAAAGTAATTTGTTTTGAAGAATATTCTTCAAAAACTACTATTTTACAAGTAGTATTATTCCATTCTACAGGAGCAGATATGATGTATAACTCAAATAGCTTATGACTAAAATGACTACTCATCACCCTTGTATTTTTTACTACCCAGTTAAGAGTTTTAACCAACTAACGTCTCTAAGGTTATGTGCACCTAAATGATCACTTTAGCTTATAGCTAAGCTAACTAGTTTTTAGTTCAATAACATTTTAGCTTTTAACTAAATTTTACATTATAACTAACTAGTTTAATTTAGCTTGTCTCAGTGTACTAACGTAGTACATCTATAATTTTATTCATTAAACTCCTTAAAGTTATAGGAAAGTTCTTTTTTATTCAGCATATTCACAACTATATGTGTCTTCGACATTAGTATAAATCTTTTCCCTTGATTATCGGGAGAATTGAAATAGCTAGACTAATCAATTTTTGTTTGTTGTACTACATACACAAACCAGTTATGAACTCGTACAAATATAATAATATCACACATTAGATAAACTACATTATAAAATTGAATTACTACGTACATATTACACTAAGTAATTCAACTTCATATCTCAATATTATAGTATCAAATAAAAGTAAACATTTATAAAAATAATATTGAACTCATGGAAATAAATATATCAATATAGTTTAAATATTATATCACATGATTAATTATATCACATAATTAATCTAAAAAATAATAATAATCAGGAGAAGACTTTGCTTCCTTAGAGCTTTATGGCTCATTCATCAAGATCAAAAGATTTAGACGTTCTAACCCTCTTGCTACATCTAAGCTCATCCTTATTTTCATTGTATGATTTATGTGGGAAAAAATGATATGTACTATTGTTATGAGCATAACCTATTAAAAGTTTTATGTAACGATACACTCCATCACATGGTATAATATTGTCTGCTTTGGGCCAGAACCTATACGGTTTTGTTCTTGGGTTTTATCCAAAAAGGCCTTATACCAATTGTAGATAACACCACCAGATAAAAGCACTTCACCTCCCTTAGGCAATATGGGATTGTGCACTTGTAGCTCACTCATTGTGGTAACCTGTCAGTACCTCTTGCACCCACCCACGGCACACCCACCAATAAAGATAGCAATAAGGCGGGGTGGGGAGGGGATCTCATTCCCTATCTCCGGTCAAATTTTTTACCCCCATCCCCGCCCCCATACCCGTTTAATTTTCAACCCCCTCCCCCATCCCCGCCCTGCCCCGCCACATTAGCCCCCGTCCCCGCCCGGTCTAGCATAACATTTTTTAAATTCCAATTCACCTTCAACAAATTCAACACAGTCATAATATTTTTCAACCTAATAATTTAATAAAGTTTCAGCACAATTATAATAATTTAAAACATTATCAGATGTTTAATGCACAACGACTATATTTTTTCTCTATGCTGCGAGAGAATAGATCTAGGGTTTCACTTTCAGAAGTGAATATTATATATATATATATATATATATAATTATGTAATTTAGTAATATTTTATAATATGTATGGGCAATTTTGTAAAAATATACTATAAAAGAGGCGGGGTGGGGTGGGGTGGGGTTACCTTCCACCCGTCCGCCCCAACCCGTGCCGAAGTTTCAAATACAATCTCCATCTCCTCCCCATTTACATAAATAGGTCCCCAAACCCTCCATAAACAGGGCAGGGTTGGGCAGAGACCCTCTGGGTATGGGGATCTTGCCATCCCTACCCACCCACAAGGTCACCACATTTTAGGTCCCACTTTAACCTTCATATGAGTAGGAATTACAACCTTAGCTATGCATCCCTACATTTCTAAGAATTCATAGGAAGATTTTTGACCTTTCCATAATTCACATAGAGTCACATTAATTAGTTTTGTTTTGAAGTATTTTATTAAGAACACAATTTACGGAAGCAAATCTTTCCCCCACAAATTCTGAGTTAAACAAGAAGTTTTCAACATAGCATTCATTATTTCTTTTAAAGTACGATTTTTGCGTTCAGCAATACCGTTCTATTGAGGTGAATAAGGAGCATTAGTCTGGTGAATAATGCCATGTTCTAAACAAATGTCGACGAATGGTGCTTATATTCACCACCTCATCACTTCTTAATACCTTCATCTCTTTACCAAGCTGATTCTCAACCTCATTCTTGTAATGCTTAAACATTTCTAAGGCTTCATCTTTGCTTAATTTGTAACAAATATACATAATAGTATCTTGTGCAATCATTGATAGAAGTAACAAAATACCATTTTCCGTCAATTTAAGATAATATAATATACTACATAATATCATATTACAAAATTAAAATAATTCAATAATCTACTTATATAGCATACTTCAATTTCACATAATATTGAACACATCAATATTTAACATATTATCATATAATAATGTATATAACATTATTTTACTATATCTCAATTATTATTATTATCTCTATTTGTTTATATCTTAAATAAAAGTATATAATAAAATCTATGCAAATAAAAAATTGTCTAAAATTGTTGGAATATATATATATATATATATATGTTTCAAATGACATTTCAGATATAACTAACCTTATAATAATATGTCACGAGATAATTAATAATATGCTAAAGAATAATTAATTAAATATTCAAGTCGATATTTAATTAAAAATGCAAATTAAAGCAATAAAATATTAAAAATTAATAATAAAAAAAAAAAACCTGGACCTAGGCTAGTATTGGATACTATGTCCTTAAGACAATTTACACCCCGCATCACACTGACGGACTTTGTGGCATTTGTTTCCTAGGATACAACAGTCTATATTCACCAGTCGCAGCACTACAAACTTATGGATACGGCGAACCTCCTCTGTGTAATACTCTCTTTGACTCAAAAATGTATATATACTATATAAATGCTTAATTGGGTGCAATCCGAACCAAATAGTTCCGACCAATATTAATATGGCTCAATGAAATTGGATTAGGGTTGAACCCACTTGGGTTGGGTTCAAGTCTAGAGAGGGAGAGAGAAGAAAATGAATTGAACGAATTGCAAATGGCAGCCCAAGGGGATATTTATAGAAATAGATATTCCTTTTCGGATTGGATGTGTCTCTTCATTATTGGACATAACCATTTATATGTGTATCTTCATCACTGAACACAATAATTTATATATGTCTCTTTATCACTGGGTACAACCATTTATATGTATTTATTCATCACTGAACACAACCACTACAATATGTTGCAATGGTTCACATTGAATAGGTCATGTATGTTAGTTTTGAGTTGCATCGTTTCATCCCACAACTAACTAGTGATCACACATGTTCAGTCAAAGGCATCTGTTGATGACTAATGAAACAATTTTCATTCAAAAATTCTAACATAAAGATAATGTTGGTGTGTTGTCAAAATATGATTGGTTACTTGATATTGCTGTCTTCCACCATATTCACTGAAGTGCCTTGTGAAACGACCTCGTTTTAAACAAGGGTACATGTGTTTATTGCTTTTTCCGACCAACTCAATAGTCAGAGTGTCCTTAATTGCACCAAATTGATGGTTAAGGGGGTAATTTGCAATTCAAGGGGTTATTTGCAAACGACCAATAGTTCAAGGGTTTTTTTTTGCACTTTACCCTATTTTAAATTCTATAACATATTAAATTAATTCACCTAACCTTTAACTTGACATAAAACATTAAATTTATACATTAGAATCCACATTGGCTCTGATACCACATGTAAGAATTATCAATAATATAGAACTCATGGTTCCAATACATTAATTGAAATCATACCCAAAGCTATTTGAAGAGAACTATAGTGGAAACTATCTTCAACCCTCCACCTTGTTTGTGAAACTGAATGATGGATTCCAGAATTTCATAGGGCTGGAACCGTTTCACATAAATATTAAGAGGTGCGTTGGTTCCATTAACCAATACAACTTTCATGTGTGCAACTATTCACACCTTTACACCTCAATTAAAATGTACGACATTTTCTACATATATGATAAATGTGACGGTATTCAATTATTGTTTGACTGTTATTTGCTTATACTAAACTCATTCATTAACTAAATAAATTGAGTTTGAGTTTTATTTTTAGCACGTTTAATAGTAGAGTAGTCTAATAGTAAATTGATTTTAGGCGTTCCATTTATTTATCTTCTTTATCCATTTACCACTAATGACGAAGGATTAGTTACTCGCCCGAGTATCTAAGGGCCTGTTTGGAAAGTGTTTTGTAGTGTAGTGTTCAGAATAGTGTAGAACAGAACAAGTGTTTTGTTGTGTGATAGAGACATATTCAACCGTAGATCACTCACTTTGACAAAACAGCCATTTTAATAGTAGACATACTCAACCATAGATCACTTACTTTGACAAAACGCGTAAATGAAAACAGTATAAAACAATTCACCCAGAATAAGTACCAAAGAAACAAACACCACCAACGGACAGAGATGTATTCAATTCAATTCAATTCATCGTGTAAAAAATAATCTACATATTCATACAACCCAAGTGCGTACAATACATGTTCTTCAACCATGCATGTTCCTCACTTTCTACACAATCTTGTCCACTTGGAACATTTTTGGTATTCAAGATTTTTAAAACGGTCTACACAAATACCAAGGCACCTATCGTTACAAATGCCTGCAGAATGTTACACCAAATTACACTAAATCACATCATCTGAGAGGGACCAAAATGAACCAACCAAACTTAACCAAAATCCAATTCAAAACCTTCAGATGAATTTTGCCAAAATTGCTCTAATTCAGCCTGTGAAAGCCCATAATATTTGGTGTTGCTGTTGAAGCTTCAAGAGTTGGGCTGCTACAACCATTATTATGAGAAAGTGATTGCATTGTCCTCTGCAAGAGTTGGTCCATCAAAGGAACATGACTAAGCTGCCATCTCAAGTCTTGGGACTTGTCACCACCTCCTATTCCATCGCCATCATCTGAATCTGTAAGGCCTAAACCCATCTTGTCATCGAGAGTGTTACCGTCCGCCAAAGCGTTTGACAGATTGAGCGAAGAAAGTGAGATGTCACTCTTTGAGGTAAAAGAGAGCATGTTTTTGTTGCCATTGGTGGTAGTGGTGATGGTGGTGATGACATTTTTCTTGGCGGTGGAAGGGGTATGAACTTCCACAAGCTTTCTTGTACGTGTCATGTGACGATCACAGTACTTCTGGTGTAGAACTACATTTCTTGAGCATCTCCATGTCTTCCCGTTTGTTCTCTTGCACTTCCATGGTTCTAAATCCTTGTACACTGTCCACCAAAAGGAAACAAAGTAGAGACATCAAATTCAAATAATTGAATTCATACTTCTGTTTTTAACATTATTTGCACAAGCAAGATAAGTTCAGTTATATTTCAAATAATTCTCACAGAGGAGTGAGTTGGTAGTTACGTACACCAAGCAGTGCTCATAGCCATGACATAAACATAGTTATATATTTCTATATCTGTCTCTGTCTCTATGTTCAAAACTTAATTCTACTTTGATGTTTTTCTGTTCGAACTTGTAGAATTGCAACAGTTTTCCAGTGTGTTCGGAACCAAATTGAAATTGAATAAATTGTAAATTTTACTGAAAGATATAAATCCCATTATTTTTTTACGGAATTTAAAAGCGATATAACAGAAATTCCATTTGAAATTAATTGGTTTGAATACATGCATGAATATGTAATATAAACTAACTTTCAAGCCAATATGAAAAACTGACTTTCTCCAGAATGGTGGCTTTGGCCTTTGGACATGTGATGCTCATGGTACTCGCTGCATTCTCCGCCGACTGCATTTACAAGGAGGTGCTTTCTTGAACAAGGTTTGTCTTTGTACATGTGATGCTCACGGTACTTGCTGCATTCTCCGCCAACTAAATGAACTTCCACACGCTTTCTTGTACGTGTCATGTGACGATCACAGTACTTCTTGTGCAGAACTATATTTCTTGAGCATCTCCATGTCTTCCCGTTTGTTCTCTTGCACCTCCATGGTTCTAAATCCTTGTACACTGTCCACCAAAAGGAAACAACAAGAGACATCAAATTCAAATAATTGGATTCATACTTCTTCTGTTTTTAACATTATTTGCACAAGTAAGATAAGTTCAGTTATATTTCAAATAATTCTCACAGAGGAGGGAGTTAGTAGTCACGTGCACCAAGCAGTGCTCATAGCCATGACATAAACGTGGTTATATATATATATATATATATAGAGAGAGAGAGAGAGAGAGAGAGAGACGTTCAAAACTTAATTATAATTTGATGTTTTTCTGTTCAAACTTGTAAAATTGCAACAGATTTCCAGTGTATTTGAAACCAACACTGTTTTATATTTGGATTTGGAAAAGAACATAGAAATAGGATAAAATTTGAAAATAAGTCTTATTAAATATGTGTTCGGAATAAATTAAAATTTAAAATACTAAATAGAATAAATTGTAAATTTTACTGAAAAAAATATAAATCCCACTATTTTTTTACGAAATTTAAAAGCGATATAACAGAAATTCCATTTGAAATTAATTGGTTTGCATTGTTTGGACACATGCATGAATATGTAATATAAACTAACTTTCAAGTCAATATGAAAACTGACCTTCTCCAGAATGGTGGCTTTGGCCTTTGTACATTTGATGCTTATGGTACTCGCTGCATTCTCCGCCAACTGCATTTACAAGGAGGTGCTTTCTTGAACGAGGTTTGTCTTTGTACATTTGATGCTCACGGTACTCACTGCATTCTCCGCTGACTGCATTTACAAGGAGGTGCTTTCTTGAACGAGGTTAGCCTCTGTTCATGTGATGCTCACAGTAGTTGTGATGGGGAGCCACAGCTGTTGAGCACCTCCATTCTTTCCATTGGTTCTCTTGCACCTCCCTACAGGTTCTAAATCCTTCCTCGAATTTAATGTTGAACCTGAACTGTTCACTGCCACTAGCGTGGGATTGGAGAGCTCTCTCTGGTACACAAGAAAGGAAAGAAAATGCCCAGTCAAATTATGTCATGCACCTTTTTAGTAACAACAAGGACAAACGGTTTTTCTTTTTTTTTTTCAAGATTAAGACAAGCTATTTCAGTTGAGTCTAATTCAGCCCATACTTAAAATTCTAATACAACAAACCTGTACATGCATATATCATAGAATAGCAACAACAAAAAACGAAAAACCTCACTCACAGGTTTGAGAATGGATTGAGTTGAGAAAATAATGTTAAATATTAAATCACTCTGACTAATGTCTTTTTTGAGTGGCAAAGACATATATACATATTAAAAAAAAATAAAAATAAAAAAATATTCTTAATTGGTACTCACACACACTCGTCTCTACTAAGGCTCGAACCTAGTGACAGACCCAGGAATTTTTTTGAGAGGTGGCATTGTTGAAGAATTAAAAAAAAAAAATTGAAGATAATTTTTTTAAATAAAATAATAAATATAAGAATTTAATTTTTTGTGGCTTGTCCGACTTAGATTTTTTTATCTTTTTACCGTGTCTATGGTTTCTAGATTATCATGGATGCGGAATTACTTTACTTTCTTTTGGATTTAAAACACAAGAATATATATAGTAGATATTTTAAAAAACTGAGTGGGAATATCAAAGTGTGTAAGAGAGAATCATGAATATGCAGGTGTTAGAGAGTGAAAAAGAGGTGATTATCTTTTGGATCCAAAAAAATCAGTGAGGGCAAGAATGCGCATTGTGGTAATTTTACAAATTGGGGGTGTATTTTTAAAAATTTTACAAATTGAGGGGGGCCATTTTCAAAATTTTAACAGAAAGTATAGATTATAATGCAAATAAGAAAAAATCCAGTGGGGGAACAGGTCCGTGCCTGCTCGAATCCCTGACCTCCCTTTAAGAAATAGGGGTCTAGTACCGCTAAGTGACTAACTTGTTGGTGAACCATGTTTGTTAGTTTGGATTGCTAGAAGGAATAAATAAGCAATAAACATCATTTGAGGGGACAAAAATTAACCAACATCATTTGAGGGGGGGCAAAAATTAACCGAACAAAATCAACTTCAAAACCTTTGGATAATAAATTGCTCTAATTCAGCCTATGAAAAGGCATAATATTTGGCTTTGCTATTGAAGATGCAACAGCTCAGCTGTTGCAACTAAAGCTATCAAAAAGTGATAGCATATTGTTAGTGTGTGTGAATCTCAAATTCTAGCAGATTGAATAGTTTTGGAGAAGTCCGACCGGTCGCATTTAAGTGCCACTGGTCACATTTGTTGAAGCGATGAAGATTGAAGACGGAAAAAGTGCAACCGGTGGCACTTGCCTCATATGTGCGAGACTAATTTCCTTATTTGAAGAATTACTTTCCTAGATGTTGCAGACTTGTTGGGTAAGTTATTTCTTTGTAATCGAGGTAGTTGTCTCACACTAGGAGCCGTTTGGGATTGCTATTAGAATAAAAAAAATAAAAAATAAAAAATAAAAAAAGAAGTGCTTTTGTTCGTAAAGCTGTCAAAAAAATTCTGTCAATAATGCACGTTTAGGTATTCGGTTATGCATTATAATAAGAACTTTTCACAATTATACTACTTTTAAATTTGTTTGGTAATATTTTTTAGAACACTTCTATTACTAATTTTACAATAATATCCTTTTCATAGGATGTTACCATGTTTGACAATAGCAACTTTATAAAGGAACGAGTGTAATTGTCTTTATAAAAAAATTTAAAAAAAAAGCACAAAATTATCTAAGAAAAAGAGTTGCCTAAAATATTTAACATGTACTCGGAAAGCAGTTTTAAAAGCTTCAAATTCTAACTTCATTCAAAAGCTCTACTAAGCGAAAATGGTTTTCTATCAAATCAAGGAGGAAATCAATCCCTTACTCTTCGTAGAAGCCCCATCCATCTATAGGGGTTTAAAAAGGAAAGATTTCCCTATTTACTGTGAATGATGCAATAAAGCCCTTATCAGGTATTTTCTTTGCCACAGCTTCTTTCCCATCATAATTTAGTAAATATAGTTGTGATTCATATTGAAGGGCTACAATGCACATGGTTGCTAGGCCCAGTCCCGGTTGCGCTTGCCTTCACTTAGAGTTCATTACACATTTAAGCACACTTTTAATGGTTACCAAACACTTCTAAACGCAATTTTTTTTTATTAATAAAAGCGCTTTTAAGCAGTTGAAAAGAAATCCCAAACAGGCTGTAAAATTCTATTTTAGATCTGAAGACTGATTGGTAACTCTTTGGCAAACAAGTTGTGAGAATTCTTATCCAACAAGAAATTGGCAATTAAAGACGCTATAAATAGAGGTTGAGTTGGCTGAAGCAGGTAGAGAGAGAAGTAAAGAGGGTGAGTATTGTGAGGAGTGGAAATAATATTTGTAATTCCTGTGTCTAGAGTGGTAGCTATGATGAGTGGGTGATTGGCGCATGGTGTCAATGGTTGTAGGTTCTCTTCAACGTAACCTAGTTTGGGTTAACCATGTAAATATTGTATTGTGTGTGGATGTGTGTATGATTGTTATCTCCATATATGCTTGTGTGATTATGTGATGATGATGCTTCTACTTTGTATAACGAAAAAGGGATTTAATTCTCAACAACTACTAGCCAAGAGCTAGTTGGAAGGAGTTAATATCCCTAACACATTTTTCTCGTGAGAACTCCAGATGAGAATGAAACTGTACAGCTATTGCAACCGCTGCAAGGAACAAGACTAAACCAGCTTAAGACTTGGGGCATGTCACTACTGTGAGAAAAGGCTTTTGTAATTGGCAAACTTCATTGTAAAAACGTGTGATTGAGTTGTAATTTTTGTTTCACTTTGAGTCTCTTTGTTGAAAGCGGAACAACAAGAACTACCAATGTCCGAGCATACTTAATTCGATGAGAACATCATTTAGAAGAAGTATGCGAGTAAGGACGCATTGCAGTTCTATGTTTTTAGTTAGTTACAATAGCTTTGAACTTTTGTCTCAAAATAGGTCTATTTTAGCTTTCTGCAAAAACACAACCGATTGCATTTAAAAATAGAACCAATTGTACTCTTCTCACGCTTTAAACAACTCTCGGCTGAAACATAAACGGTGGCGTTTCAAAATACAACCGGTTGCAGAGCTGTGTACTCTCGGTCAAAACAAAACCGAGTTTGTTTCTAAATAGAACCGGTTGCAACTGTTCGAATAGAAAAAGAAAGTTCTTTTTGACTCAAATTTGGATTCCTTTTTTGTCAGATTTTAAGGGGAAGGTTTTGTGCTAAATAAACTTGTTTTTCAAGTAAATCTAAGTCTCCTTAAACTCTATATAAAAATTCTCTTAAATTATTAGCGCTTGAAAATTTAATATTTTTCTAGTTGAGATAATTGTTTGAGAGTATTTCTCTGTGTGTATATTGTTATATACTCGAAAGCACACACTATTACACTTGAGTGATCTTGATGTTCTCAATCTAATCGGAGTCCGAACAATGTAAAGATTCATAGAGATTCCATTCAGAAAAGCAAGGGTTTCTATTTTGCCTTCACCAATTCAAAATTTGAAGGAAGGAGGAATCGATCACACTACGAAAGGTCAAAGCATCCGTGGAGTGTTCCTGATTTACTAGCAATCCTTCTATAGGGATTAAGCCCAAAGTTTAGAGTGTTAGAATGGAGGAATCGCAAAGCCAAGGCTATTCAGTAATTGGTTCTTGGTAGGGCGGAGTGCGTGTAAGCCTGAGTCAAGCGTCTGTTGTACTTCACTTCAAAGATTAGTAGATCGTTTCGCCCAAGACTAAGAAAGTCGCTGTAGTTTTCATCTCGGTGGGATTTCTTCCAACAAGAGTTTCCACGTACAAAAATGATGGTGTCATCTCTCAAACTTTTACTTTACTTGCACATTATTTATTGTTTTGTGAGTTGATTTTTTTTTTATTTCAATATAATTAGAATAAACCCCTCTAGGTTATTTTTACATTAAACTTCCACATCCATTCCGCATAGCGCAACTCACAACTACCTCCAATTCTGTCATCTAAAATTGCAAGGCCCAAGTTTATCTCCTCATCGAGGGCGTTTCCAGCCACCATAGTCATCAACACACGTAGGGAAGAAAGTAATTAAGATATCACTATATGAAGTAACAAAGAGCATGCTTTTGTTGCAATTGTAAATGCTAGAATTGTCGTATGACCAGGCATCAATGAAGCCTTTTAGGATCTCAATCTAAGGTTCCTTTTATGAGGCTATAGGATCAAGGTTGAGAAGCAAAGGGCTATCAATGTTTTCCTCATGAAATTCATGGGCACCAAAATCTATATATATAAAAATAAATAAATAAATAAATAAATTAAAAAAAAAAAAAAAAAACCAAATTTATAGTCTCATTCTTGTATACTCATTGGCTGTTAAAGTTCCTATAATTGAGTAACAAGTTTCAATTTTTCCTAATAGGACTGATTGATTGTTACCATATTTGTCTTTTGACTTTCTTTGAAGTATTTCCATTATAATCATATTCTTGTAAAGCACGTCTTTGCTATACTTTGTTTACAACTCTTTTCTAACTCACCTATAAATAGAGGTGTGTATTTGTATACACGATTAAGAGAGTTCTTAATAAAAAGTGATGTAGCCCTTTGGGCTTTGTGTTGTGTGAATGTAATCCCTAGTGGCTGAACCACACTATATTCTTGTGTTTTGTTCTGTCTTATTTCTTTCTTCAATTTTGATTTAGAATTTTGTATATATTTTAACATGGTATCAGAGTAGGTTTATTGTACCATACTCTAGATCATTCTTTCACTCATTTCATCTTGATTGATATCTCCATTATCAAAGTGTTAAGCAAAAATTGTTGACTTTTTGCCATCGTTTTGCACGTTGCATCATTTCATGCATTTCTTCTTGCATGAATAGTGACATCTTCAAATGAGTCTCTTCGTCACCATGTCATGTCACCATATCATCAGGGGGAGCCTCTACACTAAATATAATCATATATGTTCATCTTGTTATAGCTGCAAAGTTATTTTTTGTATGCTTAAATGCATATTGTTGGCTATATGCCGAATTTTTGATGAAGTGCTCAGAATTATGTTCTTCATTCTTGCAGACTCTATGTTCACTTGCGTATATCTTCGCCAAATCCTTGGAAAAAGTTTTGTTTCATGATTTGATAAGCAAGATAGACGTTATTTTCATACACGTTCCACCTTGAGGGAAAGTGTTAAAGTTACTATACTTGAGTAACTAAGTTTTTTCTAATAAGACTGATTGATTGTTACCATATTTGTCTTTTGACTTTCTTTAAAGTATTGCCATTATAATCATATTCTTGTAAAGGAAGAATACTTGTAAAGCAAGTCTTTGCTATTCTTTGTTTACAACTCTTTTCTCACCCACCTATAAATAGAGGTGTGTATTTGTAAACACGATTTGTAAACACGATTAAGAGAGTTCATAATAAAAAGTGATGTAACCCTCTAGGCTTTGTGTGTTGTGGATTAAGCCCTAGCGGCTGAACCACGTTACATTCGTGTGTTTTGTTCCATCTTATTTCTCTCTTCAATTTTTTATATATTTTAACAAAAGTGTTATAAATTAAGCCCTCTTGTCAATGGTGTATTGGTCTTCATCAAATGTTGCCTTTGTTGCTCAATTGTATCTAATGTAACCATTTCACTTGTCATAATCCAATCCAAACCCCTTCAATATCCAAATACGAATCAATAAATCAAGCAAATGAAAAGACCCAAATCATTTAATCAAGCAAACAGAACTTGAGGTGAAGGAATGCTAGTATAAGCAGATGGGTGCTTAGAAAAAATCACTGAAGTTGTGGCAAGAAACTTGTAGTGGTCAATGCGAGCCTTCTTGTGGTGGTGGTTTTGACATTGTTATTAGTGGTGAAAGTGGCATGAAATTCCATTGGCTTTCTTGAATGGAGGACCTCAGTGCATGAGACATGCATTATACTATTTAATTTCTTTACTAGATTCAAACTAGGGATGAATGATGTGGAATCACATTTCTTCCCATCTCTGTTTTTTTTAGGGATGACAATTTCCCCCGACGGGTTTCCGCCTCGCCCCACCCCACATCTAATGGTGCAGGTTTGATACCCTTAAATGAATTTTGGGGCCAATATGATAATAATTGAAACCCGAAGTGGTTTTGGGGCGGGGGCGGATTTAGTGATGAACCAACCCCGCCTGCCCGCCCCCCCCCACCCCGATTATATATATACC
>JAOTQH010228507.1:0-14145 GCA_025631255.1 Cornus kousa
TTTCATGAAAGGTTCACTACATAAATTACTTGAATGAACAAAAGGAAGCCTACAAGCTTTACCCATTTGACAACTAGAACAAAGGGAATTAGCTTTATTTGTAGTTGAAGACTTGATAAAATTATGTTGAGAGAGATACTGAGTAATTTGGTGGTGAGGATGGCCCAATCGTTGATGCCAAATGTCTTGAGATATTGTCTTATGATGAGTTGAAAAGAAAGCAGCTTTAACATCATCCATGGCATATAGATCTCCTCTTCTATTCCCCGTGGCTACTACTTAACCTGTGCTCCTGTCCTTAATTATGCAACCACCAGAAGAAAAGAAAATTCAAATATGTATGGGAAGTCAGAAGTAAGTTGACTAACAAATAAAAGGTCTTTTTGTATATCCGGAACAAGTAGAACATTTTCCAATTTGATAGAAGTAGAAGGTGTCTTCATTATAGAATCATTAATATGAGTAATAACAAGTTGTTCAGCATTGCCAATCATAATACCATCATTTCCTTTATAAGATTTTAGATTAAACAACTTACTTGGATTTCCAGTCATATAGGAGGTTGCACTAGTGTCGGGATAACATTCATTGTCGTGATCATTTGCAATTTGAAAGGCTGCAAGTGCTTAAGGAATATCTTCTACTTGAAATACATGGTTGAAGCGATTCCAACACTTTAAGGCCGTATGATTTTTCTTTCCACAAATTTGAAAAATCATTACTTCAGGTCTCCCATTAGGCTGTTAAATTTTAGACTTGTTTCCTAGAGCAATTTTGCTATCATGTTGACGGTTTGTCTGCTTCATATTGTTTGATGTCATCTCCACCATTGAATCTGTTTCCTTGAACAAATCCACGACCTCTTGAGTAAAAACGATTATTGCCATAACCTCTTAGTTTATTCTGGCCACGTTTACCAACATAGGCCATTTGTGGTTGACTTGCAGTTTCATAAAAGCATAAACGTGCTTCATGGCTGTGTAGAAGTGGAATAATATCGTTGTAGGAAGGTACTGGTGGTTTTAGCATAGTGGTAACAAAAGTCTCATACCCATGACCGAGACCTTGTAGAAGCCAGAAAACTTTGCTTTTATCAGGAACCGGCTTCCCAATATCTGAAAGATCATCACAAATATTTTTGAATTTTCGGATGTAATCTTGAAAGGTACCTTCACCCTTTCGGGTCAATGCAAGTTCTTGAGTGAGTTGAAACTCCCTTTCTTGAGAGTCTTATGCAAAAGCATTTTCTAAGGTTGTCCGCACACTAGCTGAAGTTTCGAGCCCTACAACAATGCCAAGCACTTCTTCAGTTAGTGTTGCAGTCACCCATCCGGGTAAAAGGCGATCGGAACTCCTCCAGTAGACGAATTCCTGATTCAGGACTTCCTTTGATCCCTCTGTGCCTTCTGGGACCGTTGTGAACTCTTTGGGCATAGGAATCTCTCTGTCAAGAAATCCTTGTAAATTCTGACTTTCAATCAAAGCACTCATCTGTGTCTTCCACACCAGATAGTTAGAATGGTTCAGCTTTAATGAGACAAAATTTGCAACATTAAGTCCCACTGGATATGGATACTGGTTAGTTACTTCTGTTGGTGCCATAATACTTTGAAAAAGGAAAAACAAAAGAGTGCAGTTGAATCAATTCAACTAAAGCTCTGATACCATTTGTAACGACACACTCCACCACATGGTATGATATTGTCCGCCTTGGACCTGAGCCTGCACGGTTTTGCTCTTGGGCTTTACCCCAAAATGTCTCATACCAATTGGAGATGACACACTTACATATAAGCACTTCACTTTTCCCTCTTCTAGGCGATATGGGACTGTGCACCCGTAGCTCGCCAGTGTGGTAGCCTGTCAGTATCTCTTGCACCCGCCCACGGCATACCTGCCCACAAGGTCATCACAATCCACCCCCCTTGGAGGCCCGACGTCCCTGTCGGCACACTTCTGGCTTGGTCAAGCTCTGATACCATGTGAAAAAAAAGATAGAAATGGGAAAGAAACTCAGCAATATTTTTTCTCTCTCTATATATATATTTTGTTCTGTTGGTGTTACACACATATATATAGAACAATTACAAAACATATATGAAACTTCTGGGAGAGATTGTAGGAGACTTTTTCTCTTTTCAAATATGTAGATCACGATCCTCTTGCTTTCAAACTCCAAGATAAATTCTAGGAGACCTTATCTCCATCCAACTGTACCCTTTTCAAAATTGTTTGAGAGTTTGTAGGAGGTCTTCTTTCACATGTCTAATTACTCTCTACCAAATTTCATAATTTTTGGACCAACAAATAATTTTTAGAAAATCTGACAGTACCTATTGTCCATATTTTATCCCTGTTGGTGAACATATTTTTAAGTGATTTATTTGATGAACTTCCTGACATCGAACAATTATAAAACCTTCTAGATTTTTATGCTCTATTTGGTTCCTTTCAAACTTAGAAGTACAGCTGAAATCTCTAACTACTATCTTTGTTTTTGAAAATAACTAACAAATATGTTTTCTTGTCTTCCTTTATTGGCAATGAAATGGATCACAAATGAAAAGATAATTTACTGTCAATGCCCTCACTTATGTTTTTGAGTTGGTATTTTAATTGATGGGTTTAAGAGCCATGTTTTCTCTATGTAGATGGGAGCTTGAGCACTTCTACTGCTTTATGTGGTATCATACATTCGTTACTTGGAGAACTTTTTGGTATGTTAATTGCTGTTCTCTTCATCCAAGAGGCTATCAAGGTATTTTAAAGACAGGAAACATATCAAATTAAAGATTGTGACAGATGATTATCATATGAGATTCTAAACATTGGGTGGACTTTTGAATCATAGGGAGTTGTAAGTGAGTGTAAAACCCCCAAAGGTGAGGATCCGGCAATAGAAATGTATCAATTCCAGTGGCTTTACACCAACGGATTAATGGCGATCATCTTTGCTTTTGGCTACTCTATATTGCCTTAAGGATTTTACTGTAAAATAATTTTAAAACTAGGATTTTACCCCATATGTGATTCTAAAAATAATTTTAAAACTAGTTCCACATCTATTTTTTAAAACTAATTTTACTGTAAAATAATTAGTCTTTCTAATTATCATGCTGTCATGAATAATTCTAGGGTTATCCTGTAACAATGAAGAGAGAGAGAGAAATGATGAGTACCTGAAAATACAGTCGTGGGACAGCAATGAGGTAATGCCAGAACAACCGATTAGAAGTAGGCTAGTTTGAGGTAGACCGTTATGAAGTAGAGGAGGATATATATATATATTTATAATATTACGGTAATTTTTTTTACCGTAACATTGTTCCCTTTTCAGTCTAACTATAAAATTACCTATTTTAAAAAGATTTTTTTTTTTTTTTTTATCATAGCATGGGTACAGCAGAACCTATTTATAGCAGAAAATCCTAATCATGTGCGATAAGTTATAATTAACACAACCATTGTAATTATCTTCAATAACAATATTCAAAGAAGTCACTATCATTAAGAAATTATTGCATGGCCTTAATCTTTGGTTCCGACTAATAATTGTTGAAACATAAGCAAAAAAAATTAAATAAAATTGACACAAAACTAACCTATTTACTTGTGTGTCCGTTAATGATTGGCCAAATGATGTAATAATTTTTGGGGAGGGGCATCACCAGAGTTTCCACTCTAGACATGAGGTATCTTCTCTCTCACTAAAAACAAAGACAGTATCTGTTTGGACCGGAAAAAAAAAAAAAAAAGATATGCACACATTGCAGTTGGACCGACCATCTTTATGTAGCGGAAAAGTAGGACCTGGACTGGGTCTTCACTCTAAACTCCAAAGTGACCACCACAATTTTGCCACTAGAACTTGGAAGGGGTCCAGCCCACAATAGGACTTGGATTGGATCTACTTTCTAATGTTATCTAAATTTGTTCACAATAAATGTCAACTTATATACTCCAATTTTTCATATTATTTGTCTAACCAACCCAATCCAGATGATGAACATTACAAAAAATTTGATCCATTTGGGAATAACGCATAACTAAAGCCTATTAATTGGGCTCCAATTAAATAGTCTCCTTGGAAAATGATAGAAAGCCTAAACCCACACTCTTAGAATCATTCACAAGAAAGGATGTTAATAGGGATAGGTTTGGGACGTGGCACTTCTTTTCCAAACCTGTCCCACTAATAAAAGTATTTTGAGGACGGTTAAATGCAGTCACACTTGCAATTGTGACTCTGTAGTCACAATTCATATTGAATATTTTTAAATAGATTTTACAATTATTTTAAGTTACGTGCTTATAGTCAACCTAATGATTTTTCACCTTTTTAGAGATTCTTCATTAATCGTTGTTTTGCTCCACTATCTTTCTCTCTCCAAGGAACACTTTTAGACTCTTTTTGGAGAGGTCTCAAAGCCGCCCATATTACTAGAGCCATATTTTGTCATTAAACAAAATTCATAGAGTTTGAATGTTGACACTTTAAATAATTTTTACACCAAAACAGTTGTGACAAAAAACAGTAACCAATAAATACTGAAAATTTGAGTAATCTCATTTTTTAAAACCCAATAAATCATGAAAAATATTTAATAATATTAGTGCCATTAGTCCTATCAGTTACAAAGAGTAAAATTTAACTACACCCATAATTAAATCGAATCATACCCCAAAAGATTAATATATGATCAAAAGTGTAAATTCCATCCAATCATATCCCAAAAGATCATGACCAAAAATAAATTTCCTTCTTCATAAACCAAATATGGTTCTTCCTCGTTGGTAATAAAAATAAATCACTCAAAATCAAAAACAAATAAGAAGATGAGCATTACATTGTGACCAACTGGTTTCTAAATAACCATGCATTGTTTTCAGTGTCATAGGTGTGTATATGGGTCTTCTAAATCTATAATTTTAATTCATAGACACAGATAAACATAATAAGCCAAAATGAAATAACTACAATTTGGTATACATATATTACATTGTTGCAATGGCCAACTGATTCACTAATGTCAAAGTTTAATAACTTGAACAAAAAATATAACACTCTACAAATTAATTGCACACACAATCACAGGCACGGACAAAAATAAATAAATAAATAAATAAATATATATATATATATACAGAGAAATTCAGGACCTAATGAAACTTTATGGTGCATAAATAATATTATTATATATATGGTATATTTTGAGCTCTTGGTGATAAAACACTTTTATAAGCAAACATGAGAAAATCAACTAGCCAAAAACTCAAACAAGAATTGAAACAATGTAAAATTATGCATACCCAAAACATTGATTAAAAAAATTTTGAATTAGAATTCTTACCAGAAACAAATCTAAGTTGTTTTTGCTTGAGAAGAAGGAAGAATCAAGTAACAGAGTCGTAAAAGGGGCTGTAGCCTTTTAGATAATGGTTATAGTATAGTTCCTTGAAGAGAGAGAGAGAGAGAGAGAGTTGGGGATAACTAGCGGGTAATGAAAAGTCCCTAAAATGTTTTTAATTTCGTGCCTTTTTTTAACCAAAGGTGTAAACACGTGACTTGAAACAACTGTAAAAAGAGATGAAGCCAAATTCATTTAAAACTATCCAATAGGAGCTGCGATTGCAGAGCCACAGAAACAAGTGCGACTGTGTTTAACAGTCCTCAAATATTTTTTCAAACTTAGTTCAAAGTTACTCGAATAAGAGTTCGGGTAGGTACGCGACACATATATAGTTTTTTAAGAAAAAATGATTCAAACGTGAACAAATTTAATGTGATAACCTTGTGGGCGGATACGAGAGACACTGTCAGGCTACCACACTGGTGAGCTATGGGTGTACAGTCCCACATCCCTTGAAAAAGGAAAAGGTGAAGTGCTTATATGTAGGTGTGTCAACCTAATTGGTATGAGGCCTTTTGGGGTGAAACCCAAGAACAAAACCGTGCAGGCTCAGGCCCAAAGTAAACAATATCATACCATATGGTGGAATGGGTCGTTACAGTTGGTATAAGAGCCTGACCCAGCCGGAAGTGTGCCGACAGGGACGTCAGGCCTCCAAGGGGGGTGGATTGTGATGACCTTGTGGGCGGGTGTGCTGTGGGCGGGAGCAAGAGACACTGACAGGCTAACACACTGGCGAGCTACGGGTGCACAGTCTCACATCGCTTCGGTAGAGGAAAGGTGAAATGCTTATATGTAAGTGTGTCATCTCTAATTGGTATGAGACCTTTTGGGGTAAAGCTTAAGAGCAAAACCATGCGGGCTAAGGCCCAAAGCGTACAATATCATACCATATGGTGGAGTGGGTCGTTATAAATGCTATCAGAGCCTGACCCCGCCGGAAGTGTACTGACGGGGACGTCGGGCCTCCAAGGGGGGTGGATTATAATGACCTGTAGGCAGATGTGCCGTGGGCAGTTGTGAGACACTGTCAGGTTACCACACTAGTGAGTTACGGGTGGACAGTCCCACATCGTCTAGGTAAAGGAAATGTGAAGTGCTTATTTGTAGGTGTGTCACTTCACCTTTTGGGATAAAGCCCAAGAGTAAAGCCGTGCGGGCTCAGGCCCAAAGCAGACAATATCATACCATGTGGTGGAGTGAGTCGTTACAAATGATATCGACCCAACCGGAAGTGTGCCAACGGGGACGTCGGGCCTCCAAGGGGAGTGGATGGTGATGACCTTGTGGGTGGGTGTACCATAGGCAAGTGCGAGAGACACTGACAGGCTACCACATTGGCGAGCTATGGGTGCACAAGTCCCACATTGCCTGCGAAAGAGAAAGGTGAAGTGCTTATATGTAAGTGTGTCATCTCCAATTAGTATGAAGCATTTTGGGGTAAAGTTTAAGAGCAAATCCGTGTGGGCTCTGGCCCAAAGCGAACAATATCATACCATGTGGTGGAGTGGGTCGTTATATTTAAGATACAATTTTGTAAATTATTATTATTATTATTATTATTATTATTATTATTATTTTTTAATTTAGTCAAATATTTAACAATCATAATAACAAAAATTTAAAATTATCATAAGAAATAAGAAAAAAAGAAAAATTATAGCTAGTAAAATAATATTTATTTATGAGAAAAGCTAAACATCCCACCTTTGATAGTTTATCCCCACATTTTTTTAGACAAAAACAATCATATTGGATTACGCCACATCATTAGAAAACATGGGTATTGATGTATTTTTATCTTGGCAGTGGTTAATAGGTTAGTAGTTGGGGAGAGAGGGCCAGGGGAATCGAACTTTGACCTTTTACTACTCGGACAACACCGCCACACTAATTTAACCCCACCTACTCAAGAGAACCCAGTTGTCTCCGTCAACATTTCCACTCAGACAACATTGATCTACAGTGGTGCCAAGGTCTGTCAACTGATCAGATTTGTATTCGCATTGAATCGACTATAATTCATAATGATTTGTTTAGCTAATGGATTATCGGATTCGTATCTTGAACGGGTTATCGAATTAGATGTTCCAATCGATATCCTAGTTGATTCGGATTGGATTTGAAATCAGATTTCACTGACATGCTTAATTGAAGTGGAAAGTTGTTAATATATAAAATGGTGCATAATATAACTATGCAACCAAGTGAATTTAATGGTAGATAATTAATATATATATATATATGATATATATGATATATAAATTTAGTGCTAGATAACTAACATACACTATATAACATACAAATGTAGTATATATAGTGTGTATATATATAGTGTATATTAGTTATCTAGCACTAAATTTATATATATATATATATATATGTATAATTTTAATCGGATTGGATCACTATTGGATTGGATTATCTATAATTCATATTTGATTTATTGAACTAACAGATTAACGGATTATCAAATTTTTTATTCAATCCATACCCGGATAATCAGATTAGATTGGATTCAGATTAAAATCCGATCCATTGACAAATCTGGCTGCAACCTACAAAGGAGACCTGCAATGATCAACAATGGTGATAAGAGGTGGAGATGAAGATAGATAGGTATAGCACTATATATAGTATATGTATAGGTATATGTTAGATGATTCAAATAACGCTATATTAAATGACAGAAAAGTGATGTTTTAAGGATATTTCTGTCTTAAAAACGTGGAGAGTCTGGAGACAAACTTATAATCTTATAATTCCCATGAATTTGGGGATGCTAGCTTTCATCTTTATTTATATATTAATTATTAATTAGGGCAAGTTCTGAGTTTTGCTTCCAAAGTTATCCAAATAGAAATGGACAAATAAGATTAGCTAAATTGACATCCCTGCTCACACGCCGAGTTGTGATGAGAACCCACTCTAAATTTGGAATCTCTACCACCCACACATAAGTTACTACGTACTAGATGCGGCGGAATGGATGACACTACTGTACTGTTTAGCAAAAATCAGATTTTTTCCCCACTGGCATAGGTAACCAAATACATCCAATTCTCACAGTTGCCCCCAACAGTGACCGGAACCTGTCGCCCCTATGTGGAAGTACAGGTGATAATACCATAGAACTAAAGCATTTTCTAGTCTAAATCGGATTAATTTATTTCTCCAACCATTCTCCTCGTACATGATCAAGGCACAATTAGCCAATGATAGAATTTGGGCAGGGTCCAAATCACTTGTATCACTTAAAATTAAGTTCATTTATAATGTCAACTATTAAGTCTTTTATCCTTAACACTAGTAGATGAGATATACACTGGGTAAATTGGTAATGCACAAAAATTAACTAAAAGCTGAGCTTTAGCAACCTTGTACTAAGCTTGGTGTTTAATTATTGGAAAATCCCCCCCTCCCTCCCTCCCTCCCTCTCTATCTCTCTCTCTCTCTCTCTCTATATATATATATATATAAAATCACATTCAAGAATGTACATAAATCGTATGAAACGATTAGTTGAGAAGAGAATAGAGGGATAGGAAGGCCCTACCTACACTATTCCTTCCATGAACATGAAGGAAAAAGGACATAGGTCTCTCTCACACCATACGGACTCTCATTTCTACTTCCTCTTTCATTCTGTATGATTTAGATTTTGTTGTTTTTGCGTTCTCGCTCTCGTTCTCGTACTCACTTCTACACTCACTTTATGCGACTTAGGACGTGACCAATGCTAGCCTCAATTACAACAACTTATATATGTGTGTGTGTGTGTATATATATATATATACATAATACAACTTATATATGTGTGTGTGTGTGTATATATATATACACAGAATACAACTTATATATGTGTGTGTGTATATATATATATACACACAGAATAGAGGGATAGGAAGGCCCTACCTACACTATTCCTTCCATGAATATGAAGGAAAAAGGACACAGGTCTCTCGCACACCATACGAGCTCTCATTTATGCTCCCTCTTCCATTTTTTATGATTTAGATTTAGCTGCTTTTGCGTTTTCGTTCTCGCTTTAACTTCCGTACTCCCTTTATGTGACTTAGGACGTGACCATTGCTAACCTCAATTATAACTTATATGTGTGTGTTTATATATATATATATATTTATTTATATACGACAAGTATGCAACAAAAACTATTTTGGGCTAAGGAGAGGGGTTGTTAGAGGGTCTTGTCTGGAGTAGAGCTATAACAACGGTAATCCTGTGGTGCTATACTACTCAAG
The DNA here is from genome assembly GCA_025631255.1 of Cornus kousa. Classification (NCBI taxonomy): domain Eukaryota; kingdom Viridiplantae; phylum Streptophyta; class Magnoliopsida; order Cornales; family Cornaceae; genus Cornus; species Cornus kousa. Next base: position 9,674 of record JAOTQH010228507.1, read on the forward strand.
AAAGAACTGATTGTAAAACTTCTTGTGAAATTTCCTCTCAGCTAAGGACTGATCCGATAAAACAGTCTTGGTCATATAGCCAAGAACTGATTCGATAAAACGATCTTGACCCTATATAACCTAACATTGTAGAATAATTTAAGCATTTGAGAGAGAAACACCTCCGACATGTTGCAACTACCATATATTTCATGCACATTGATGGAGTACCCACCACTGACCTCACATTGTTCATTTTTGTGGGCATTTAGTTACTTTTTGTCCGCCCAGCATTGGTAGGTGCCATTATGGCACAAGATGGGCATGTGGTTGCACATGTCTACGGGCCTTCCATCACTCTCACATTTTCATATTGCACATGGATGAGATAAGAAACCTTACGGATTGAAGTCCCCACATATTTTAACAACATGACCATTTTACCCTTTTTCAGGTGGGCTCATCAAAAGGTACACATTTAACCCGATCCGATTCAAAAAAACCCATTCCGTCAAATTCGAGTATAATTTTAGCCCATATTTTAAAATGGATCAAAAATGTGAATCTTCCTTAAAATGCTTGTCTTAAATGTAGGTCGGACATAAACGTACACAAATGAATTGGATTTTATCTGAGATGTAATATGAATCGAGTTTAGATTATATGGGTTGAGTATTAAATACTGATTGCACATTATACTGGTTGCATATGGATTCTGAGGTTCAAATATGGATATGACATATCAACTTTGGATTCATTTTAGATATACTCCATTTCATATAATAATTGCAAGTTCAAAACCGTACCCTAGATTTACCACCACCATGATCATCGATCACCAACCATATTTGAAGTGTTTTCATTTGATAAAGTGTTCCTTTGCCATCATCTTCAATCACTATTCATTAATGTAGTTAGGTGTAGTTTAGTTTAGTCACACTTTCAATAAACAATAGCAATCCAGTATTAAAAATCAGTGTATTTATTAAATATATTCCTAACATTGGATTTATGAATTTCTCTTTGGTTCATTGGTTGGGTTTTTGCAAGGCCAATTTGTGGTACAGTTATGAAAAAGTGGTATTAAATAATTGAAGGCTACATGTCTATAGATGAAAATTAAAAGTGGTACTAAATAATTGAAGGCTCCACCTTGTCTATAACTGAAATAATTGAAAGCTGCATGTCTAGCTATAACTGTGAAATAGTACTATTTATGCAGCAAAGGTAGTATTGGCCATTTAAAACAAAGCTAGAGACATTGACTTGTGTTCCTCATGATAAAGGGTAGTATTGTCATTTACAAAGATTGAAGGTTGCTTGATGTCACATTTGAAACAATATTGTGCTTGATATTTTTTGTAATATATCTAGATCCAACTGTCTATAAAAACCCTTATTTCCCTTTACAACTCCATACACATCTCTCTGTCTCCTTCCTTACTTGCACTTTCTCTCTTTAATATAAAAAAGCAATGGCAGGAAAGCTAGGTGCCCTCTCGTTATGTTCTGTATTGATGCTTGTTTTGCTAGCAGAAAACCTGCAGGTAAAAGATTGCGTGTGTGGACACGTTCACTAATGTGAAAAGTTTTTTTTTTTTTTTTTTTTTGTAAATACTTTAAAAAATAAAAAAATAAAAAAAATAATGTTTAATAAAATATTTATACATTTTTTTAAAATGAAATTATTTTATGTTTTCTATGTTTTCGGCACTGTAAAGTCCAAAGTGTTTTAGCATTGTAGCAGAGCTTATTGTTTTTAATGTTTTCAATTGGGGTTTGTAGGCTTCTAACATGGAACTTCAAGTTTCACAGCTACAGTCACAAGGCAACAATCAAATGGTAAGGCCATATACATATATATATATATATATATATATATAAAACATTACAAAAACCTATTAATTTGCAGCATTTTAAGCTTTTTCAAGGCTAATGATTCTTTTCTTTGTACTTTCAAATACTGGTTGCAGTATGGTGTCACACAAGGCAGCCTTCGTCCACAAGGTGGGTCACACAATTCACAACAATATTGTAATTGGTAGTTTTACACACACAAAACTCACACACACACATGTGACTGAAGCTTATGGTAACTTTGGCATGCAGAATGTGCACCGCGATGCACCACCAGGTGCTCGAAGACGGCGTACAAGAAGCCATGTATGTTCTTCTGCCAGAAGTGCTGTGCCAAGTGCTTGTGTGTGCCTCCAGGCACATATGGGAACAAGCAAGTTTGCCCTTGCTACAATAACTGGAAGACCAAGAGAGGAGGACCAAAATGCCCTTGATTACTTCTACTAATCGTAGATAATGGTCTTAATTTGCTTTATAATTTTCGTGTGACTTGTTATTTTCTCATTTCTTGTCCATTGTTTCTGCTTAAATAATGGCATTAATTAGCTAGCAGTTTATTTCTAATTAGAGGTTGTTATCTTGCTCTTGTCGCATTGTTTACATTGGAATTAGTTGGACCGACTTTTGATAATATTTTAGACAATGTGATTGCTCTCTAACTCGGACTTGTGTATCAAGAAACTTGTAACTGAATGATATATCTTTTATAGTGAATGGTGAGAGTTGAAGTTCTTATTGGGTAAATAGGTGTGTGAATTTCTATACCAATGAAAAATAATAATAATAAACACTCCGACTTGCATATCTGGGACTTTTTTCCATATATTTTTATTAGTTCACTCAAATCAGTTAACTTTTTATAGAAGAACCCAAATCTATTAGTCATTTATGTGAAATGAAAAATTCTTTAATGTCCAACTTACGACTACTCGTAATGCTAGTGGATCCCAATACAATATTGTGATGGGATTTACCATCACTCCAGAGTTGTATAAAAAATAATTTAAACTTTTCAAATTTTGGAAAGAGTTGTAAACATATACAAATAACAAAAAATATTGACATTCCATCCTTGTTTGGCAGTCCAGAAAATGATAATCCTATCATGGACGAGACATTCTTTCTCAAATTTGGAAAATCCTAACCTCAAATTTGTGAAAAGGTGTTGGTTTCCTTTGGCAAGAGATTTTATTTATACAGATTTTCCTTTACTAGTGGGCTTAGATTGGATTGGGCCAAGCCCAAACTGAACTTAGCCTAACCCGAGTGTAAATGAGCACAATGATTTTACATAGAAGAATCAAGAATGCTTTTGATGATTCATAATTCTAAAAATTGTTGAGGATACCAGAAGTGGTATAGGCCGGCTATGACCTGCGGACATGGCATTGGGTCGGATGGTTGGATTCAGCCCATACAATAGCGTCACCAACTAGGCCGAGCTCGGGAGATCCAGTGAGAAAGACCAAGCCCATTATGAAGAAGGCCCAAGGCCGAGAGTCCAACAGCACTTGTAGTTGCCTATAAATAGATAATGAAGAGAGATAATGTGGGGACTATACTGAATGTACTGAGAAAATTCTATCAAATTGAGTGGGAAAATATTTTGCATTTACAATTGGCGCCGTCTGTGGGAAACGAGGAAGAAGATTCATCCATACTTGATCGATGTCATGTTGATTCAAGCACATTCCTATAAACGAAGCTTGATTTCTAGTAGTTGAATCCAGATCTGAGGGACTACAGTTTGCTCGGAAGAGGCTCTTCATTCCTGAGGATTTTGAGGTGTTTGCATCGGAATTACGCAGCTATGAAGTGTTCGATCGCAGCTAGATCCAGTGAGTTCGAAGCTAGAACAGCTTGGATCCAGTAAGCGGCAACCACAATTCAGTGGAGTAGAGTCTAGATCTGACGGAGTTTGCATCGGTGACGTACAGATCTGATCAAGAATTTGTAATTCATGCCTTTGCTTCGTTCTGGAATCATGATAGGAGGCGAGAGTTCCAATCCGGTGGAGAATGTCCAGTAGACGAAATTGGATGAGCTGATGAACACGATCGAAGCTCTCCGAAGAGAAAATGCAGAGTTGAGAGCTGGAATGCAACGTTAGGAAGTTCCGGTAATTCCACGACCGCTTCTGATGGGAGAGGAAGCTATGCAATCTGGTGTTGCACGCCACTGTGGCCAGGAAGAATATAATCTAACTGATCTCCACCGCGAGGAGGTTAGGGTAGATGATTTGCCGCTAATTGGTCGTCGCATTGACGATCGTGAAGGATCAATTCACATGGATCCCCGGCATGAACAGATCAGACGGAATGAGGCCATGACTTTTGATCTATATCCGAAAAGGATCAACCGAGAAGAAACAGGTGATTTTGGACGCCACAGAGTCACTCCACTCTGGCAGAAGGAGTTCGTGAAGGAAAGATCACTTGATCTCTCTTACCGGCCTTCCATGGCTACGTTTGAGTATCGAAGCTCATAAAGGAGATCTATAGATCAGAGAGCAACCGTGGGGTTCCAGAGGGAGAACGAGGCTCTCCGCTCAGCAGCTCAGACAGTAGACTCGCCATTCACCGATGAAATTCTGAATGCTCCGAATCCGAAGAAGTTCGCCATGCCAGTCTTCATTC